>AWOL01S0010356.1:17994-31488 GCA_000715115.1 Nicotiana otophora | reverse complement strand
CTCATTTGAGCATTTTATCTAACAATTATGTGCAAATTAGTTACAAGAATCTTCCACAAGGTTTATTTCACCTCACAACCCAATCTTTACCCATTTGAGCTCAACAATCTCCCCATAAAACTTATTGGTACATGAATGTATAAATAATACTCTCACACCCAAGAATCATACTCCAAATCAACCACCTTTTACCCAAATTCGAAATTGAAAATTAGGGTATGGAACCTTACCTCTTAGATGAAGAACTTGAGGGATTTCTTGTTGGATTTCAAGGCTTGGACAAGATCTTGATGAACAAATCACTTGAGCTTCTTCCTCTCTCTAGAACCCTCTCACTTCTCTCTAAAAATATCAGATTTTTGCTCCAAAATGAGCTTCAAGGCTTATTTATCGAAGTTGGGTCGGGTTATAACAATAGAAGAATGGATACTCCAAATATTCCGGACCGCGCGACAGGCCTGGCC
Organism: Nicotiana otophora; assembly: GCA_000715115.1. NCBI lineage: Eukaryota > Viridiplantae > Streptophyta > Magnoliopsida > Solanales > Solanaceae > Nicotiana > Nicotiana otophora. Next base: position 31,024 of record AWOL01S0010356.1, on the reverse strand, counting down.
TTGCCAGGCTAAAGCCTGGTATTATCTCGCTTTAGCCTGGCCTCGCCAGCTACAGGCCAGCCTTTGGGTATTTCATCATAACTTCTTGTAGGAATATCCGAATGACAAACGGTTTGAAGCGTTAGAAACTAGACTCAAAGGGCTTTAATTTGATAGATAGATCACCTCATAAGTCGTTATAGTTTGGTAGCAGCATACGTTTGAAGTAGGATCTTGTGCGAATTGAGATATCCTTTCCACTTAATGTATCCTACTTGTTCCACGTGAATTCTTTCCATTCACAAAACACCTTAGTATGTTTCAACACACCTTAAACATATACTTTTCATTTCGAAATAATGTGGTTCTATCCCATGGGTATCCTTTATTACTCTAACACGTTATTCCCAAATACCATTGGCATAATTTAAAATATTAAATCGTTAGAAAACATTTTCGAGGCCTTACAGCTATGACTTGATTTCCTTTGGCAGGAATACGTAGGCAATCCTCATCAGAAGCAGTCATCTATCGTATTTGAACTACATTCTGGCCTGATTCCATTTGGATACGTAAGCAGCCTTAGTCAGACTCTGTCACTTCATTTAAATTCTTATCGCTTTGCATCTATTGTAATCGAACTACGTTTTGACCAGATTCCATTTGGATACGGTGGTTACCTGAGTCAGGCTCAATCATCATCATAATTCATTTTATCATTAACCTCAAACTACGTTTTGACCTATTCCGTTCGGATACAAAGGTCCGAAAGGTTTGGTCATAACCCTAGGAAAACCTTTGTAATGCATTCGTTTAGATTGACGTTGTCGCGATGGCAAAAAGCTATGTCACCAGTTGCATCTCCAGGAATCGACATAAACGGGACGGAGTCATCTAAAAACAATGTTCACGTCAAAAGAAAACTTCCAAATATGTCATAATTCGGAACGACGACAATTTCCATAAAAATGAACAATTTCAAAATGTTTTCTAGAAAACTATCTGTCACGACCCAAATCCCAAGATGTCGTGATGCCACCTATCACAGTACTAGGCAAGCCCACAATCACAAAATAACTACGCATTTTAATTTAAAACATGATATATTATGGTTAATAGTGAAAATCTCATAAATAACCAATAAGCACAACTGTGACACAACTACAAAATCTCCCAAAATATGGGTGTCACCGAGTACATGAGCTACTATTGTCAACACAGTCAAAACTTCTAATACAACTGTATGGAAAGATAGAACAGTGCTAAATAAACTGAAAAGAAGGAGAGTCGAGGTTTGCGGGCGTCAAGCAGCTATCTCAAATGTCTCCTAGTAGATACTGCTCTGAGTCTAGCAACCACCGGGTCCAAATGTTCCTAGATTTACACACAAAGTGTAAAGTGTAGTATGAAGACAACCGACCCAATGTACTCAATAAGTAACATGACTAACCTTGGGCTAAAAGCAGTGACGGGTTCAGAAAGGTACAGTCCAAGTCTAGATAATAACAATACATATATAACATATAAATGACAGTAATAACTCAGAGAAATCTCATAATTAGTTTGTACACAGTACAACAATGTAGACATGCTTTCAAGTTTAACAGTTTAAGCTCAACAATAATAAAATATGCAAGTATAACTGATATGAGAAATGTTACATCTATATGTCTACATGTCAAATGTGCATGTCACATGTAATGCATCATAGTGATAAACTCATGCACTCACACTCTCAGAGTACTCAATCTCACTATCTCACACTCCCCACTCATCACTCAACATTGTACGGTATCTTCGCTCACTGTTGGTTTGTAAACATCCGGAGGGGCATATCCTACCCAAGTGCTAATAAAACCTACTATGGCGTGCATCCCGATCCCATAATGAATTAATAAAACATGTTGCGGCATGCAGCCCGATCCCATCATGAATCAATAAACCCTATTGCGGTGTGCAACCCGATTCTATGAATATCACTCTCAATCCGTCCCTCAGGCCCCAACTCAGTCATCAATCTCTCCAGTCTCTTGGGCTCACAAATCTCATGTCAATCAGCCCAAATAATGATAACATGATGTAAGAATAAATGACAACCGAGACTGAGATATGATATGCAAATGATGAATGTGACTGAGTATACAATTTCAGTTTAAGCAAATAATTTAACAGCAAAAATAACCTCAGTGGGTCCCAAAGGAATAAGCATATAGACTAAACATGATTTCTAACATGGATTTCAGCTCAATTACTCTAACACGTAGGGATTACATGAATAGCAATAAAGTTTGCTAACTACACGGTAGTACGAAATCAACCAAGTCATAGTTACTACGGTGCACGTCCACACACCTGTCACCTAGCATGTGCGTCACCTCAACACCAACCACATAACACGAAATCTAGGGATTCATACCATCAATACCAAGTTTAGAAGTGTTACTTACCTCAAACAGTGCAAATCCCTACTACGACAAGCCTTTGCCTCACAAATCGGCCTCCCAACGACTAGAATCTAGCCATAAATAACTTAAACCAAAGTCAAAAAGTCAACCCCGAGCCCACGTCTCAAAATCCGGCAAAATTTACAAAATCCGAACACCCATTCAATAACGAGTCCAACCATAGCCAAATCATCCAATTCCGACCTCAAATCGCCTTTCAAATCCTCAAAATATAGTTTATGAAGTGTCTACAATTTTTACAACCAAAAACACTAATTAAATGGTAAAAACAATGATAGATTTATGTATATTAACCAAATCCGAGTTAGAATCACTTACCCCAATCAATTCCTTGAAAATACCTCTCAACATCTCCGTAAACCAAGCTCTCTAAGCCAAAAGATGAAGAATGAATTAAAACCCTCAAACTCACCCTTTATGCCCAGCGATATCCGCTTCTGTGACTCCGCATCTGCGAAAAAACCATCGTAGATTTGGCTTCATTAAAGCCCATCAAGTCTCGCTTCTGTGGTCCACTAAACACATCTGCATTTCTGCTATGTGAACACAAGGAGCTTCTGCGCGTCCGCTTCTACGAGCAATGACCACACCTGCGGTCCCAAGTCAATAGGCCATACTCCACTTTTGTGGAAGGAAATCCGCACCTACGCTTGCGCACATGCGCGAGGCCCTCCGCACCTGCGGACTCAGCTCACCCGGCCATATCTCGCACCTGCTACGACTCACCCAGCACCTACGTGACCACACCTACAACCACTCCCATCAAGTATGATGGCACCAGACTTCAGCTGCTTCAGCAATTCACTAAGTAGAAATTTGATCCCGATTTCAATCCGATTCACACACGGGACCTATTCCAACTTCCAGAACCAAAATCTGAGCCTGGTAACAACAAAGTCAACTCTTGGTCAAACTTCTCAACTCTCCAAACTTTAACTTTTCCAACTTTCGCCAATTTAAGCCAAAATCACATATAAACCTCCAAATCAATATCGAGCCATACTCCTAAGTCCAAAATCACCATACGGAGCTATCGGAACCATCAAAACTCTATTATGGAGTTATTTTACACATAGGTCAACATCCGGTCAACTCTTTCAACTTAGGCATCCAACCTTGGGACTAAGTATCCCAATTTATTTTGTAATATCCCCAAAACCAAACCAACCACCCCGGCAAGTTACATAACAACAAACGAAAATAGAATAAGTAATAAATGTGGGGGATAGGGCTATAATACTCAAAACGACCGGTTGGGTCGTTACACTATCATTCCACCTACCGAACTTTGTGGCATAATCTCACCAAACCCGGGGCAAGGCCAGGACTATGATCAACACAAACCAACACCCCCCTGTTAAGAATTTTCTTTGAATGTAGGACAAATAGGAGACGAATAATGCTGGGGCCCACTTGGAACAATGACGAACCCGCTATTCTTTCATGAACCCTTATCTTTCTTGCATTATTTAAATTTCCTCATATGAATAAGGACTAACTCCAAATTCTTTGCAAGTATTCTAGAATTAATCCACCGATACGATCGGAGCACATTGTAAATAGAAAACTGTCTGCTCAACCAATCAGAGCGCCTTGTACAAATCGAGCCATTGACTTTGCCAATTAAAGCACTGTATATAGCAAATTGTTTGCTTCGCCAACTGAAGCACTTCGCACAGATCACACCGTCACTCCGCCATATCGGAGATTACAAGTGGATAGTTGCAAACTTCATCACCAACTTCGACAATTGAAGGATGAACCGTTTGATCCTGCCATATGTTCTACCAAACGACGACTGTAATTTAGTTTTGCAGTCAAGTGTATCTCTTGAGCATGCTCCTTATTTCTTTATTTTATCTTGAATGTTTTGACATTTTATTCATGCACCCTACATATATTGTTACATTTTCAAGCTTGATACACCTATCGTTCGGAGATATTTTACATTTCAAGTCAACTACTCCCATCGTGCGGAGATACTCCCATCGTGTGTAGACTTAATGCTCCGATAGCTATAGAACGGTACACAGCTCAGCTAACAATCCTCCGATAGCTATAGAACGGTACACAGCTCGGCTAACAATCAAGTCAATTAAAAGGCCCATCCCCGACATCCCAAATAATGCTCTAGAGGTCGGAGACTTCATATTCGAATATACCGTCACCCCTATCCCAAATAACAGCTAGCCGACAGCCAAACATCCTCGTTCCTGCATTATTTGCATTAAGATATATGGGTATGTGTGTATTTTGTTTTTGCAGGATCAAACATCACAATGTGGAACATCTTCTAAGTAGCAAACCAAGCTACAACACCATGAGGTATCACATATTCATAAGAGGGTCGTGGAACTAAACTCAAACTCAAATACGACTAGTAGAACTCTAAATCATCAGATCTTTCTCATAATCAAGCTACAATCCGAAGTCATTCTGGGTACCACAATATTCTCGTCTTGCAGTATTGTCATAATATGATACTGGGGATATTCCTGCAAGCAACTCCTTCTCAAAAATCATCATTCTAGAACTACATCAGGCATGATCCTCGTTAAGTTCGAGGTATGTATGCGATTCAAAGCCAGAATTCGGCCCCAATTTCCAAAACTTCCCTAAAATCTTCCGTAATCTTTCCTTAATCCTACAATGCCTAATCTTCCTCAAATCCGTATGCCATTCCTGCAATACATGCCTAAAGTCGGGACAAAATTAGTCTTGGTTCGATTTCTTTGCCCGAAAACTCTTTTATCATCTCCGGTCAAAGAGGGGCAGCTTTTGACAATTAATTTTACCCTCCCTTTATTATTAATTTATTTATACTTAATAATTTACAATATTGTTGTTGAAAATACTTTTTAATCAATCATACTTATTTTTGTATAAATTAGTAATTAATAGTGTTGCAATTAATAATTTAGTATTACATAATTATAAAATATATTACCCTTACTAGTTTTGAGATTATTAATGTAACCTTTATAATTATTGCATAAGTTTTTATAATTAATTTAACCTTTATAATATCATCTCCGGTCAAAGAGGGGCAGCTTTTGACAATTAATTTTACCCTCCCTTTATTATTAATTTATTTATACTTAATAATTTACAATATTGTTGTTGAAAATACTTTTTAATCAATCATACTTATTTTTGTATAAATTAGTAATTAATAGTGTTGCAATTAATAATTTAGTATTACATAATTATAAAATATATTACCCTTACTAGTTTTGAGATTATTAATGTAACCTTTATAATTATTGCATAAGTTTTTATAATTAATTTAACAAGTTATTCCTTAATTTTAATTAATTAGCCTACTATTTCAAATAATCAGAAATTAATGTCATAATTTGAGAAATAAGTATTTTAATAAATAACTAATTAATTACAGTAATTAATGGTGGATTTGATGATCTCTTTTTATTGGAATTATTTAAGTTTAATGAAATTAATTTTAAAGGGTTTAAAGGCTGAATGTCTATAATTGCAATTGCAGTCCTAAAACACAAATTGGCCAATCTTTAAATTGAAATTAGCCCAATTCCCATCTGAACCAATCCAAACAACCCCTCCAGACCAAGCTGTCAATCCGCACCACTCTCTCTTAGCCAACCAAATTGCAGCACGTCACCACTCAAAAACTCACACAAGAAACACACACACATCTGAGCCGTTAATCCATTTGATCAACGGCCTACGTTTAATCTCAGTTTTCCTTTTACTTTTAACGCTGACTAGTTCTCATCCTCACTGTTGAAATACAAAGATCCAACGGTTCCAATATTTCCTCATAAAACCTTTTTAAAAAAACCTTTAATACCTGAACTTTGACCTTAAAGACCAGCCTGGTTTACCCCCAAAACCTAAATCATTTCTTCATTGAACAGCTCCTCCCCCCCCCCCCCCCCCCCCCCCCCTCTTCCCTCTCTATTCTCTCCAACCGTCAGCCACATCAATATTCAAAACCTTGCACAAATTTGTGCAAGGTCACAAATCAACCATGCAATCATCCTCTTTCCCTCCTGAATCTGCGAATAAAACTTTGAGTCTTCAGATTTTTCTTATGCTCTATAAAATCAGAGCATGCATGAACATTTATCAGAGCTTAATCATGATTATTCGAGATCCATTGGTGAAATTCAATGACCTCTGGACAATGAAGCTTTGTCCGATGGCTCTTTGCCTTCAACGGTCGACCTCTCTCCTTTCAGGTAAAATCCTCTCTGATTTGCCCGTTGTCTCTTATATTTTTATTCGTCTTTTCTTTCATCATCTGGTAGTCGTCACCCTCCACTACCATTGTATTAATCCGCTGAAACCTTAAGGTTTAAAGGCATTATAAATAGGAGCCTTAATGGCTGTCACCAAGAAAACACCTAAGAATCTAAAAGACATTAATACACAACACACTGTAGCGTCTAGAATTTTTCAATCCAAGCTTAGGTTCTTAATTGATTTTCGATTTCTCTCTTTTTCAGTTCTGTGTTTGCTCACTGATTGGAATTTAAGCTTTGGGTCCCTAACCAGCTAAACAAAGTCTTTGTTTGGTTTGTTGCTCAAAGGAAGGTTAGTATATGCCAACTCTACCTCGCTTTTACTGTTCAAATTAAAATCATGTTTATCTTGTTATTCTCTGCTGATTATATTGTCTACTATGTGTGTTGTTAGTTTATAATTGATAATTATGTCTCGACACTACATGTATGAACCAACTTGTTATGCCCCACAGTATTACGTCGATATTACGCCCAAGAGTATTATATTATGATGATGTTATGCTCCGCAGTATTATATTACGACGATGTTACACCCTATAGTATTATACGTAAAATTGTTGTAAGATAATTGACCTCAGTTCAAGTACAAGATTATTTGAAGATTATAAGCATTATGCTATTTCAAACACGTGATGAGTAAATTCGTGAAGGAGAAAGGGTAAGCAAATCGAAGGAAATGAGTTTCGTCGAAGTTTGGCAATTTGGGATAAAATACTGTCCAAGCTATAATACCCCGTATTTATGGACTAGAGCCATACAAGGTACCACATGATGATTATAAGGTGTATAAAGTGTGTTAAAAATGAGTAGTATTTATGTAATTTGAGGTAATTCTTAATTATGTGGGTAATTGGTCAATTATTGGGTAATGAAAAATTACTCTGTTAATTAAGAATTTATTAGGTAATTAATTAACGAATTGGATAAGGTTAGACCCTCCCCACGTGGCAGCAGCCACCCCAAGAATTGTGACTCTTAAATCATTATATATGTGGCAAGAGAGCCATGAGACACATATCCATTTATTAAAAGAGAGCCATTGTAAGTCCTAAGAACATGAGAATCATACATCCATTCTTAGGTAACGTGAGGATTTTTCATAACATCTTCAACCAATTCAGACAAGGATTCAAACATTAGCAACGTGAATCCAACGAGATTTCTTGAAATAAAAATTCATGTAGCAGTAACGTGAATCTCTTGAAACAAAAATTCCAACGAGTTTTCTTAGCTAACAACGTGAGATTTTGCAATTTTAAGGGAGTATGGTGCAATCTTTCTCAAGAATATGATACGGATTTTCCTCTACTTCAATCCGCCATTACATGTTGTCGCAATCAACGGGTGTTAAAGGGATTGTCAAGAGAATCGGCTCAGGTATGTTAAGGCTAAGCCCTTCTTTCATTTTGGCATGATCTCGTAACTACATGTGTTTGATAATGAGGAATAAAGAGAAGTTCATACTCCCGAATTTATCTACATTATCCTAGTCTCATAAGTTACAGTATTCTCCCTTATCGGGACTTTATATTCAATTGAGTATTGTCTTGTTTTAGTCAAGAGAGTAGAGGGTCTATATATATACACAACAACAACAACAACAACAACCCAGTATAATCCCACTAGTGGGGTCTGGGGAGGGTAGTGTGTACGCAGACCTTACCCCTACCCTAGGGTAGAGAGGCTGTTTCCAATAGACCCTCGGCATCCTTCCCTCCAAGAACTACCCACCTTTGCTCTTGGGGTGACTCGAACTCACAACCTCTTGATTGGAAGTGGAGGGTGCTTACCATTAGAGCAACCCACCTTATCCAGTGTAGGCCCAGTATATATATATACACAGTATTACAGTATTTTCACCACCATCGAGCTATAATCGACGGGTAGGCCCCTATTGGGCAATCTCTGATTGGATGGTAAGTTTTATACTGACCCTACTATGACCGAGCGCCTATGAGCGAGCCCAGTTGGCCGAGATATAGAGCTTAGTATGGCCTAGCGTCTATGAGCGAGCCTACTACGGCAGAGCAGTATATATACCGAGCCTTATAGGGCCGGACAGCTATTTTACTTACTATATTGAGAGAGTCAGTATCAGCAGGTAAGCATATCTTTAGATTATCTTTGACTCTCAGTTCAGTTTTAGCTTTCAGTATATTGCCTTACATACTCGGTACATTATTTCATACTGACGTCCCTTTTCTGGGGGCACTGCATTTCATGCGTGCAGGTTCAGTCAGACAAACGGGTAGACCTCCTCACTAGGTGTTGCTTGAGTTCAGCTTGATCGATAAGCTCCATGCCCTTCGGAGTTGCCGAGTCTAGAGCTTTATATACATCTTGTGTATATATATAATATGTTATGAGTAGGTCGGGGCCATATCCCGATCACAGTATATCTATCAGTTGAGGCTTGTAGACATATCCTGTCAGTTAGTGCAGTATGTTGGGCTTGTAGTCCTTGTATGTATATTTTATTGGTTTGTCATCTGTAGTAGTTATGACGGCCTTGTCGACCCAGCTTTATATTAATGTCTAGTCAGCGTTCGCAAATTGTCTTGCAATGTGGCCCATGGCCCCTGTGACAATATTTGTTTAGAGTCCCTTAGTCGCAAGTTGGTACGCAAGGATAGGTGAGGCACCGGGTGCCGGTCTCGTCCCCCATGTTCGGGGCGTGACAAAAGTGGTATCAGAGCAGTTCTGTCTTAGGGAGTCTACAAGCTGTGTCTAGTAGAGTCTTGTTTATGGGTGTGTTGTGCACTACACTTATAAGCAAGAGGCTACAGGGTATTTAGGACTGTCACTCTTTTTTCTTACTCTAGATCGTGTGGTAGAGCTCACTTATATAAATTCAAAACTTCTATTATATTCGTAGTAATCAATACCTACATCCAGAAAGACAGTTGGTAAGAGATTGCATGTGGATGTGGAAGAGTTGAGTCAGAGAAACTCGATTTTGCATCATGATTCTGATGAGTAAAATATAAGGTCTTCCGCAGAACATGTGTGTACTAAGACGTTTGCCTCTTTGATAAGGAGCCTTAAGGAAAAATATATATTCACCCATATGGTGAAAAGCAATAAGAGATTCAGAAGGTAAATAAGCAAGGTGAAGAAGCATACGAGGCGCCCAGTTAATGAAAATTATCAGTATTTACAATTCAGACTGAGGAATATAAGCCTTTTGAGTACCTTCAACAATAGCAGAGATATATATAATTGATCACACCCATCTCAATTATGCTCTATGGGAGCTAACAGGTGTAGTTTAAGAGAAGTATGGGGTATTAAGGATCCGGCTGGGGTTAGAGTAACCCAAAATGGTGAATGGATTATTTGCATTAGTTGACATTTCCGAAGGGTATTGCAAATGTGCTAATAGATCTCCTTGTGAGACACCTAGATGATGCACTCTAAAATGGTACAGCTGGATATGAGTACTACAAAGATAGGCACTGGAATCTTGGAAGGGATAAATATTACCTTAGCATGGCTCCTGTCCCTAGTAGAGAGAGAATGTTAGGCAACTCGAAGAGTCAGGGGACGGAGCAAGGGGAGCTAAAAGCAAAAGAATGTCTTGTTGAAGTTTAAGAATAAAGTGATAGACAAAAATATTAGCAAGGAAATAAGAAGAGAGATAATGAAGCATTATGAGTGAGATGTGATACATGGATGACAATGGTAGATGACAGTTTCACCGAGTCTATAGCCAAGTGAAGGAAAAGATGAGAGGTGACATGCCTTGAGACAACAAACAAAGTATAGGCCTTGTCATATCCTCATTTCGAGAAATAAGTTTGTGACTCCAACGCGACAACCAGAAGGAAATGTTAGACCCCAGAATAATAGAAATCAGTATAGACTGATGAACAAGATAAACTAAACATGAATTAGGGACTGAGTGATTTGAAAATGGTCGACATTTTCCGCCGATAATAGAATGGACAATAGAAGAATAACCCTTAAAGGTCATTCAAGAGGACGCTTCCGTAAAGCAAGCAATGGGAGCAAAGTTAAGCTTAAGGGATTATATGTGCCAGCTACACTAGGTGTCACCCTCGTGAATAAGGAATTTCGTTATTTTTGGTACAGAAGGATTTCCGCAAGGCGAGTAAGGGTCATCGATGATGTGAAAAGAAGCCAAAGACAAAGAGGTAAAACATCTATATGTAGATCATCATAGCACTAAATCATAGTACTCCCATAAAGGGGGGAATATGGAGTGATGTGGCATTAAGTCAGGATTATGTGATTCTAGTAACTATAGAATGGTAAAGGAAGAATACGATAAAAAAATGAGAAAGGGATGAGATTGCACTTATTCAAATCCTACAGATATGCTATGATTCCAGAACATTATGCAAACACGACGTCAAAGAAAGGAAGTAAGGGTTCCTTCCCGAGATGTTACTGATAGATAAGGAGCCAGTGCGGGACGTAAGTTAAGACAAGGAAATAACCCAAGAACGATTACGCGGAATATTGATATGAGAATGGGCCAACGAGTAGTTGGTAGTTAATTCAGGAAGAGCCTAGTTATGGCTAAGATAGGAGGTTATAGACGAATTAGCAGATCATGTAAGATAAACATACTAAAACCCAATATAATGAATTCAGCCTCGCGGTAATGTCATTATAATACTTGATAAATATTCAGATAGGAGTTGGGGTATTTAAAGGTACCGTATGAGTGTTATGGAAATAAAAGAAAGCCCCACTCGGAAGACAGTCAAAACTTCAGAAGCAACTGTACGAGCACATGAGTGTGGAGGAGTTAGAGGATCTCCCCAAAGTACTACAATGAAAAACTAGCTGAGGAAATAAGGAAGAAGGCTTCAACCTAAGCATAGTGACCTAAAGAGGAAATGGTCATGTAACAACAGTCTAACAACAACTTTATATGCACTCCATGAGAAGATGGCACCTACCGTGGCTAATGAACGGGAAGTAAAATTAGAAGTGATATTCAAGATCATATGAGTTGTATGGAATTTCAATATGCGTGGGCACTAAGATAAGCTAAGTATGCACGCAAAAAAGGGGTAGAAAGACCAGGAAAAAGCAATAACTTACGTTTAACGAAAGTTGAGAAGGGGCGAAAGGAATTATTCGATCAATAATCCAGAGTTAATTACGTTATGAACACACTTAATAGTTCAGAGTATTATCCATGCGGCATGTATGTTGACAATCATACAGTCGTAGAAGATTTCAGTATAAGTTAAAAGAATGAATTGAGCCTAGGTCATAGATAAAGGATTGAATTGTTAGACGATTGTATCATGGATATTCCATAGCGTCCATGAAAGGCTAAAGTAATAACTAATACCATGAGCCGCAGGTCGGAAGATAGCTTAAGCCTACTTAAAGGTTGATTAGAGAAAACTAAAGAGTTACATCAACTAAGTAAATCAGGAATTTGGTTATTGAACCCAGACAATTATGCATATCGTGACTGAGAACAATGCAGAATCACTCTTAATATCAGAGGTACAAGAGAGACAATATAGTAGACATATTTTATAACAGCTCTACTATTACAACCCAAATTCGCGTACCTTAGATCACGCCGTAAGTTAATCGACGCAAATACAAGAAGAGATTATCTTTGAGATGATAAAAAGTTAATCCATTGGTCTTAAACAATACAAGGGTGTATAAGAGTGGTTAACAAGTATTAGAAGTTAAACGAATCAAGGATGTTGTAACCCTTATTTTCGGGTAACACTAGAGGTGATTAATTGTCCCAAGAGGTCATGTTTTAATTTATTTGAATCATATAATATCCATATCATAAGTCTTGAATTCAAGCGAGTTATGAAACAAAAGTCGATAAAAGTTGTCGCAACTTACGTTTATAATTTTACTTAAACTTTAGGTCAAATGTTACTACATTTTTATCCCAATGTACTTGGAATTATGGGGTGATCTACCTATAAAATTGAAGATCTATGAGTCTAGTTTTCAACGCATTACACCGTTCATTGATACGATCTCGGAATAGAGAGATATTCGTATTTTTGCGAGAGTGTGCCAAGCAGCTCTCTATGGGGCCCACATAGGCGGTTTAAGACATATGGATATATATAAGATACCTAAACCCCGTTTTAAGTCATTCTTTTTCAGTATATTCAGACCTTAGAACCCTAAAGATACTCTCTCAAGGTTCTCTCATGATCCAAGACCCAAACAAAGGGCAAACAACACAAATCAAATGTCGGGAATCCCGTGGCGCTAGTAAGTTTCTTGTTCTTCTTGTTGTTGCTGATTTTTGTGTTGTTCCAGCTCGTGTGGGAGGTTGTT
>AWOL01S0010356.1:0-14423 GCA_000715115.1 Nicotiana otophora | reverse complement strand
TTCATGACATTATCTTTCATTGTTGGATGTTCATGATCCATGTCTACCATTTATATTGATCTTGTCGGCCCTTAAAGATAATAAGGAAGGTTAGATAAAATGTACGTTGGTGCTCGGCAAGTATGGCCCGGGTGCTAGTCATGACCCTCCAGTTGGGTCGTGACATCTACGATAAAGCTAGTTAGAGAAGTACCAGCCTCATAAATAGTTAGTATGAAGCTCTCACCAAATCATGTAAAGAGGTGCAAATATTATAATAAAAATTCAAGTTGTGGATGTGAATTATACCTATGTGGAAGGGAAGTCATGAAAGAGATAGAAGATGTGATACAAGAATTTAATGTAAGTAAGGTAAAGGTAAACAACGTACGAGATACTCAAATGCAGAAGGTTGTGAATAGTCCATACTTCGGATAGAAGCCTAGAAGCGCGGGGATTCAATATCCAGGAATGATAGTGGCATTGTCAGTGGCATATCTTCTAGCCTATGGTTTCTAGGTATCGAGAGGTTTAGTTAAGAGAGTAAAAGAATAGTAGAGACGATGTGATGTCTCGCTTGATGTTCCAGAAAAAGATAAGGAAATTGGTCGCAAGCTAAAGTATGGTAAAGCGGCAATGTTTTAGGAAGACAGGAGTAAGGATAAGAAAGGGCGAGTGAGAAGGTGATGAGAATGAATAAGTCCTCAGGATTAAGTCCATGAAAACAAAAGAGCTGATGGTTTCTCTAAGTTGTAGAAAGCTCAGCATAGCCTAAATGAATTCAAATGAGTCTAAGACTAGTAGCATTTAGAATAGATGGAATGCTACCATGGTAATAGAATGAATGTGTAATTGTGACAAATAAAGGATGATGTTTGGGCCTTCGATTGAGTAATGATTTGAAGAAGAAGAAAAAAAGGGAATTGAAGAATTGTACAGGATGAAAATACCCACATAAGTGAATCACATTGGGATGCTATGAAATACCGTTATTAAGTATAGTATCGCCCCTAAGTGGACCAGGAAAATCACTTCAAATATTCCTCGATGCAACACAAGACCTAGTGGTAATGTATTACATAAGAAGTTTCAAGTTATCAATGGAAGATTGTAGATCAAAATTGAGGTAAATCGACTATAGATGAATAAAAGATACAAAGTACGAGATGAGATTAGGCCATCAGTCTTAAAATGAACATTAATGAAGAAGCATTAAAAGACTTAGCTTTATGCATATAGGATAAGCACCAAGAGTAACCTGGAGTTTGGTCGCAGACCTCAGTAACAACAAATCAAAGTAAAGTTATGGTATAGTATGGCCTACTTAGATGTAGTAAAGCTAATGACACCCAGAGGGACAGCTTGACATAATTTTGTATATGTTCACAAGTGAGGCCTAGAGATTGGCTAAGAGCTGGAGGAAAGAGGAGAGAAGCGTCGCATAGGCGCACATACAAAGTTAGAGTCGTACATGCTGCATGATAGAAGGTAGCAACAGTTACGAATTAGAAGGATTCTGACTATAAGTCGTAGTGTGAGAAAGAGGCTTAAAGGGGGAAACGTCCTGGCCTTTGGAGTTATTCAAAGAACAGTTGCCTAAATGGAAAGGAGAATATTAAAGTATTCGCAAAGGTTATGGGTTATGAGAATAATAAGTGAATCAGTCAACATTCGAGGACGAATGTTCCAAAGGGGGGATGATGTTATGCCCCGCAGTATTACGTCGATATTACGCCCTACAGTATTACATTATGATAATGTTACGCTCCGCAGTATTATATTATGACGATGTTACACCCTATAGTACTATACGTGAAATTGTCGTAATATAATTGACCTCAGTTCAAGGACAATATTATTTGTAGATTATAAGCATTATGCTATTTCAAACAGGTGATGAGTAAATTCGTAAAGGAGAAAGGGTAAGCAAATCGAAGGAAATGAGTTTCGTCGAAGTTTGGCAATTTGGGATAAATTATGGTCCAAGCTATAATACCCCGTATTTATGGACTAGTGCCATACAAGGTACCACATGACCATGATTATAAGGTGTATAAAGTGTGTTAAAAGTGAGTATTATTTTAAGTAATTTGAGATAATTCTTAATTATGTGATTAATTGGTCAATTATTGGGTAATGGAAAATTACCTAGTTAATTAAGGAATTATTAGGTGATTGATTAAAGAATTGGATAAGGTTAGACCCTCCCCCGCGTGGCAACAGCCACCCCAAGAATTGTGACTCTTAAGTCATTATATATGTGGCAAGATTAGAGATGTGAGATTTGGTAAGTCTTAAGAACATGAGTCATATATCCATTTATTAAAAGAGAGCCATTGTAAGTCTTAAGAACATGAGAATCATACATCCATTCTTAAGTATCGTGAGGATTATTCATAACATCTCCAACCAATTCATACAAGGATTCCAACATTAGCAACGTGAATCCAACGAGATTTCTTGAAACAAAAATTCATGTAGCAGTAACGTAAATCTCTTGAAACAAATATTCCAACGAAATTTCTTAGAACCTTACCAACGTGAGATTTTGCAATTTTAAGTGAGTACGGTGCAATATTTCTCAAGAATATCATATGAATTTTACCCTACTTCGATCCGCCGTTACGTATTGTCGCAATCCACGGGTGTTAATAATGGGCAACCTCTGATCAGATGGTAAGTTATATACCGAGCCTACTGTGGCCGAGCGCCTATGAGTGAGCCCAGTTGGCCGACATACATAGCTTAGTATGGCCGAGCGCTTATGAGCGAGCCAACTACGGCAGAGAAGTTATATATATACCGAGCCTTATAACGCCGGACTGCTATTTTACTTACTATATTGAGAGAGTTGAGTCAGTATCAACAGGTAAGAATATCTTCAGATTATCTTTGACTCTCAGTTTATTTTTAGCTTTCAGTATATTGCCTTATATACTCGGTACATTATTTCGTACTAACGTCCCTTTTCTGGGGGCGCTGCATTTCATGCGTGCAGGTTCAGTCAGAAAAACGGGTAGACCTCCTCATTAGGTGTTGCCTGAGTTTAGCTTGATCGATAAGCTCCATGCCCTTCGGAGTTGCCGGGTCTAGAGCTTTATATACATCTTGTGTATATATGTATATATGTTATGAGTAGGTCGGGGCCCTATCCCGATCACAATATATCCATCAATAGAAGCTTGTAGACGTATCCAGTAAGTTAGTGTAGTATGTTGGGCTTGTAGGCCTTGTATGTATATTTTGTTGGTTTGTCAGTTGTAGTAGTTACGACGGCCTTGTCGACCCAGCTTTATATTGATGTCTAGTCAGCATTCGCAAATTGTCTTGCAATGTGGCCCATGGCCAAGGTGTGACATTATATGTTCAAAATCCCTTTGTTGCAAGTCGGTACGCAAGGATAGGTGAGGCACTGGGTGCCAGTCTCGTCCCCCAGGTTCGGGGCGTGAGACAACTCTTTTTCCTTTAATAATCTAAAATTAAATTAATTCTAATCGATTGTCTTGTAAACTTAATGAATGTTTCTCTAAGTTGAACAATCCATGTGTTGTTAATGTTACATCCCGCAATTTAGTACGTTAAAGTTTCGTCGTAAGTTAATCGACGTAAGCTCAGGAATGAGATTATTTTGAGATAATAGGCATTTGCTATTTCAAATAAGTGATGAGTAAATTCGTAAAGGTGAGAGGGTAAGTAAATCGAAGAAAATGAATTTTCGTCAAAGTTTGACATTTTTGGATAAAATACGACCCGAACAAAGATATCTGGTATTTATGGACTAATCGCATACAAGGTACCACATGGCCATGATAGTAAGGTGTATAAAGTGTATTAAAAGTGTAGTATTTTAAGTTAATTGAGATAATTCTTAATTATATGGTTAATTGGTTGATTATTGATTAATGGGGAATTAATTAGTTAAATAAGACATTAGTGGGTAATTAAGACCTTGGGATAAGGCCTAAGAGGCCCAAAAACGTGGCAGCCCCCTTATAATTAAAATAACTCTTAAAAGTCTTGCATAAATGTCATATTGTGGAAGATTAAAGTGACTTAGTCACCACTTGAAGTGGGCCCACAGCCATTCAAACACACTTAAAGAATTGTGACCATTTTGCTTCATTTGGTCTTTGAGATTTTCAAGAGATTCAAGTATACTGTTCTTTCTATTAGAAACTCACGTTAGAACATATTGAAGGAAATCATAATATTTTCCTACCCCAATACCAAATAACACATGATGGAGCACTTGGTAGGCATTGAATTTATGTTACTATTGTAAGATTTTGTAATTATAAGGGAAGACAGTGCAATCTTTCTCAAGAAAATCGGTTCAGGTATGTTAAGGCTATCCCTTCATTCTTTTTGGCATGATCCAAATAATACAAATAAAACGAGCAAAATACGAAACTTTCATAAATTCTATTCATAGAAATACTAGGGGTGTCTATATTCTTGATTCCCCATGTAAATTATTATTATATATTCTGTTCATGGGTCACAGAAAAATACATATTTGATAAAGTTTATCCGAAAGGCATATTGATTTTATGATATTCCGAGAAATCTTATAACGTATTTCATATGAATTTCATGCATTTATACTTGTATATTGACCCATGACCAGATGACATTATATACGCATATATTATATGTATATGGGATATGGGAAAAGGTTATGGCGTTATATACGCACCACCACCTGATCAGCCGGTATGCGTTGATGATTTTGCCCACAGTGGCCGAGATGATATGATGGGATGCCCTCAGAGGCTTGATGATGTTATGAACGCATATACCTATGCATTGTATGACATATATATGCATATGCATGACATTTGAAATATTAATGATTCACAGAGTTATTCAGACATACATGTCGAGTCTTTTACTCCATGTTTCTCTTATGTCTATTATTTACTGATTTTCATTCCTTACATACTCGGTATATTATTTGTACTGACATCCCTTTTGCCTGGGGACACTGCGTTTCATGCCCGCAGGTCCCGATAGACAGGTCCAGAGTCCTCCAAGTAGGTTATCAGTTCAGCGGAAGAATTTGGTGCGCTCCGTTTGCTCTAGAGTTGCTATTGGTCAGTATGATTAGGATATGTGTTGTATGGCGGAGCTCTGTCCCGACCTTTATGACAATTATGTATTCTTAGAGGCTTGTAGATAGATGTCATGTACGTAAAAGATTGTATGGCCTTGTCGGCCTATGTTCAGTATACGAGTGGTTATTTGGCCTTATAGGCCCGTATGTCTTAAGTATAAGTTGGTATTTCATGTTGTATTCTACTTATCTCATGGTAGCCTCTCCGGCTCAGTTATCTATGATAGTATGATACAAAAAGATACATTATGTTGGTACTCGGTTGAGTAAGGTACCGGGTGCCCGTCGCGGCCCATCGGTTTGGGTCGTGACAAAAGTGGTATCAGAGCAGTTCTGTCCTAGGGAGTCTACAAGCCGTGTCTAGTAGAGTCTTGTTTATGGGTGTATTGTGCACCACACTTATAAGCAGGAGGCTACATGGCATTTAGGACTGTCACTCTTTATTCTTACTCTAGATCGTGTGGTAGAGCTCAGTTGTAAGAACTTAATTTCCTAAACTTTATCTTATTAATAATACGATGATGCCTACATCCAGAAAGACGGTTGGTAAGTGATATAGCTATGGAAGAATTGAGTCGGAGGAGCTCGATTTTTGCATCATGCTTATGATGGATAAATATGAGATATTCAGCAAATCATGTGTGTACTAAGATGTGTAAGCTTCTGGAAAAGGAGCCCTAAGTCTTGAATATCTATCCACCCATATGGTAAAAAGCAACGATAGATTCAGAAGGTAGATACCAGCTTCAACAAGTTAAAGAAGCAAGATGAAAAAGGGTATGAGGTACCCAGCTTGTGAAGATTATCATTATTTACCTTCAACAGTAGTAGAGGTATGTACAATCGGCCACACCCATCTCATTTATGCCCTATGGGGGCTAACAGAATTAGTATAAGAGAAGGCAGGATGTCAGGATCTAGCTGGGGTTAGGGTAACCCAAAATGGTAGATGGATTATTAGCGTTAGCTGACATTTTCGAAGGTTACTGCAAATGTGTTAATAGATCTCATTGTGAGACACCTAGAGAGTGCACTCTAAAATAGTACAACTAGATATGAAAACTACAAAGATAGGCACTGGAATCCTTGAAGGGATAAATATTACCTTAGTGTAGATCCCGTCCCCAGCCGAGAAAGAATGTTAGGCAACCCAAAGAGCCAATGGATGAAGCAAGGGGAGCTAAAAGCAAAAGAATGTCTTGTTCGAGTTTTCAGAATAAAGTGATAGACATAGATGTTAGCAGAAAATAAGAAGAGAGCCAATGAAGCATTATGAGTAAGATATGTATACATGGATGACAACGGTAGATCAAAAAGATGACAGTATTATAGAGTCTATAGTCAAGTGAAGGAAAAGACGAGAGGTGACAGGCCTTGAGACACAAAAGAATATAGGCCATAAAGTCATATCCTCATTTTGAACAATAAGTTCGTGACTCTAACGTGATTACCAAAGGGAAAAGTTAGACCTCAGAATAATAGAAATCAGTATGGATTGATGAACAAGATAAACCAAACATGAACTAGGGATTGAGTAATAGCCGGCATAATGAGAATTTCAGAGATTGCATCCCGACGATAATGGAATGGACGTCAGAAGAATACCCTTTAAAGGTCATTCAGGAAATCGATTCCCTAAAGCAAGCAAGGTGAGTAACTTTAAGCTTAAGGGACTGTATGTACCAGTTACACTAAGTGCCACCCTCGCGAGTAAGGAATTTCGTTATCCTTGGTACAGAAGGATTACCGCGAGGTGAGTAAGGATCACCGATGATGTGAAAAGGGATGAGATTGCACTTATCCGAATACTACATATATGCTATGATTCCAGAACATTATGCAAGCACGACGTCAAGGAGAGGAAGTAAGGGTTCCTACCCGAGATGTTATTGATAGATAAGGAACCAGTGCGAGACATAAGTTAAGACAAATGAAATAACCCAAGAAATATTACGTGGAATATTGATATGAGAATGGTCCAACGAGTAAAGTAGTTGATTCAGGAAGAGCTTAGTTATGGCTAAACAAGAGGATATAGATAAATCAACAGGTCATGCAAGATAAACATAGTAAAACCCAATATAGTGAATTTTGCCTCGCAGTTATGACATTGTAATAATTAAGATATATTCAGATAGGAGTTGGGGTAGTCAAAGGTACCAAATGAGTATTACGGAAATAAAAGAGAGTGCCACTGGGAAGATAGTCAAAATATCAGTTCAAAAGCAATCCCACAAGCACAAGGGCATGGAGGTAAGTAACTACGGATAATTATAGGCAAGGAAGGACATCAAAAGGTTCGTCGAGTATACAATGTAATAAGCTCACAGCTTTACAAGAGTCAGAGGGTCCTCCCTAAGTACTTCAATAAAACAATAGCTGAGGAAATAAGGAAGAAGGCTTCAACCTAAACATAGTAACTTGAAGGAGAAATGGTCATGTAAAAACAGTCTCACTACAAAATTGTATGCACTCTAAGAAAGTGGCACCTATCATAGCTAATGAGCGGAAAATGAAACAAAGGTAATATTCGAGACCATGTGAGTTGCACAAAAATTCTGGCATGCGTGGGAACTAAGATAAGCTAAGTATGCACACAACAAGGTGGCAGAAATACCAGAAAAAGTAATTGCTTACGTTTAAAGAAAGCTGAGATAGAACGAAAGAAATTATTTTATCAATGATCCAGAGTTAGTTACGTTATGAACGCACTTAAGATTTTGGAGTATTATCCATGCAGCGTATATGATGACAATCATACAGCCGTAGAAGACTCTGGTATAAGTTAAAAGAAATAATTGAGTCCAGGTCATAGACAAAGGATTGAATTGCTAGAAGATTGTATCATGGATGTTCCATACGCAAAATGACGAGCTAAAGTAATAACTAATACCATGAGCTGCAGGTCAGAAGATAGCTTAAGCCTACATAAAGGTTGATCTGAGGGAAGAGGAAACTGGAGAGTTACATCAATGAAGTAAATCAGGAGTCTAATTATTGGACCTAGAAAATTATAGACATCGTGATTGAGAACATAGAGAAATCACTCTTAATATCATATGTACAAGACAAATAGTACAATAGCCATATTCTATAACGGCTCTACGATAAAGCCAGTCAGAAGAGTACCAGCCTCATAAGAAGTCAGCATGAAGCTCTCACCGGATTGTGTATGCACCAGAGGAGCAAGTATTATAATAGAGCTTCAAGTTGTGGATGTGAATTATACTTGTGTTATAGCGAGGTCATGAAAGAGATAGAAGACGTAATGCGAGATTTTAAGGTAAGTAATGTAAAGGTGAACAACGTACGGGATATTCAAATGCAGAAGGTTGCAAATAATCTATACTATAGATAGAAGGTTAAAAGCGCTGGGATTCAATATCCAGGAATGGTAGCGGCGTCGTCACTAGCATATCTCCCAACCTATGGTTTCTAAGTATCGAGAGGTCTAATTAAGAGAGTAAAGAAGATTTAGAGATGATGTGATATCTCGCTTGATGTTCCAGGATGACATAAGAAAATCTATGGTGCAAGCAAGTTGAAGGAAGGTTGCGAGTAGTATAAATAGATACGTATAGGTCGCCAGCTAAAGTATAGTAAAGCGACAAGGTTTTATGACAGGAATAAGGATAAGAAAGGGCGAGTGAGAAGGTGACGAGAATGGATAAGTCCTCAGGATTAAGCCCATGAAAACAAGAGAGATGATGATTTCTCTAAGTTATAGAAAGCTCAGTATAGCCTGAATGAACTCAAAGAAATCTAAGACTAATGGCATTTAGAAGAGATGGAATGTCGCCCTGATAGTATAATGAGGGTATAATTGTGATAGATAAAGGATGACGATTGAGCCTTCGATTGAGTAATGATTTGATGAATTGTACAGGATTAAAATACCCACGTAAGGAGAATCACATTGGTATGCTATGAAATACGATTATGGAAGTATAGTATCGTATCGCCCCCAGGTGGATCAGGAAAATCACTTCAAATGTTCCACGATGCAACGTGAGCCCTAGTAATTACTTAAGAGGTTTCAAGTTATCAGTGGTAGATTGCAGATCAATATTGAGGTGAATCAACAATGGATGGACAAAAGTCACAAAGTATGAGATGAGATTAGGCCGTCATTATTAAGATGAACAGTAATGGGGAAGTATTAAAGGACTTAGATTTATACATATGGGATAAGAAACAAAAGTAACCTAGAGTTCGGTAGCAGACCTCAGTAACGATAAATCGAAGTAAGAGTTATGGTATAGTATGACCTACCTAGATATAGTAAAGTCATACGGATGGATAACAGGGCCTATGAAATAAGATATAGCAATATTCGTAAGTTCGACAAAGTACCGAGCGAAGAACTTTAGTATACTTATAGATGCCTAGAGGGACATCTTGTCAGGCTCTGTATAGGTTTACAAAGTGAGGCCTAGAGATGGGCTAAAAACTGGAGGAAAAAGGAAAGAAGAGTCGCATAGGTGCACTTAAAGGAAAACATTCGTACAGGCTGCATGATAGAAGTTAACAACAGTTACGAGATTGGAAGGATTCCGACCACAAGTCGTGGTGTGAAAAGAGGCCTAAATGGGGGAATGCCCTGGCCTTTGGATTTATTCACAAGAACAGTTGCCTAGATGATTAGAAGAGTACTAAAGTATTCGGAAGAACTATAGGTTATGATAATGATAAGTGGATCAGTCAACATTCGGGGACGAATGTTCCAAAGTGTGGTATGATGTTACATCCCGCAATTTCGTACGTTAAAGTTTCGTCGTAAGTTAATCGATGTAAGTTCGAGAATGAGATTATTTTGAGAATATATGCATTATGTTATTTCAAACAAGTGATCAATATATTCGTGAAGGTGAGAAGGTAAGAAAATCGAAAAAATGAATTTTCGTCGAAGTTTGACATTTTTGGATAAAATACGACCCGAGCTAAAATACCGGTATTTATGGACTAGTAGTCCAGTACCATACAAGGTGCCGCATGGTCATGATAGTAAGGTATATAAAGTGTATTAAAAGTGTAGTATTTTAAGTAATTGAGATAATTCTTAATTATATAGGTAATTGGTTGATTATTAGTTAATGAGGGGTTAATTAGTTAAATAAGACATTAGTGGGTAATTAAGACCTTGGGATAAGGCCTAAGAGGCCCAAAACCGTGGCAGCCCCCCTTATAATTAAAATGACTCTTAAATGTCTTGCATAGATGTCATATTTAGGAAGATTAAAGTGGTTTAGTCACCACTTGAAGTGGGCCCACACCCATTCAAACACACTTAAAGAACTGCGACCATTTTGCTTCATTTGGTCTCTGAGATTTTCAAGAGATTCAACTATACAGTTCTTTCTATCAGAAACTCACGTTAAAACATATTGAAGGAAATCATAATATTTTCCTACCCCAATACCAAATAACACATGATGGAGCACTTGGTAGGCATTGGATTTATGTTACTACTATTGTGCGATTTTGCAATTATAAGGGAATACGGTGCAATCGTTCTCAAGAAAATCGGTTCAAGTATGTTAAGGCTATTCTTTCTTTCTTTTTGGCATGAGTGCACAAACACCTTCTGCTGAGCTGATAGCCTATTAGGAGAACTCTCAACCTGTCTATCAGGACCTGCAGGCATGAAACACAGCATCCCCAAGCAAAAGGGACATCAATACAAATAAAGTACCGAGTATGTAAGGCATGAAAGCAGTATATAAAAGACATGAAAGAAACATGGAGTAAATAACTCAACCTGTAAGTCTGAATAGCTCTGTGAATCATAAAATATTTATAATGTCATGAATATGCACATAAATATCATATCTTGCATAGATATATGCGTACATAACATCATCAAGCCTCTGAGGGCATCCCATCATATCATCTCGGCCTCTGTGGGCGAAATCATGAACGTATACCAGTTGATCAGGTGGTGGTGCGTATATAATGCCATAACCTTTCCCCATACACCATATACATATAATATACGCGTATATAATGCCATATAGTCATAGGTCAATGTGCATGTGTAAATGGATGCAATGCATGAGAAGTAAGTCAATAAGATCTCTCGGAATGTCATAAAATCATTATGCCTTCGATTAGTATCATGCAATAACTTTATCAACTTACGTATTTTCTGAGACCCATGAACAAACGATTGAATAATAGGACACATGGGGAATTAAGAACATAGGAACCCCTAGTACTTATAAGAATAGAATCATTTATGAAAGTTATGTGCTTGCTCATGAATTGTGACGCCAGATCCGGGTGGTAGTAAGTAATACAGTTTTATGATATTTCACACTTATTATATTTCATCTTAGTTAATTATTATTCATTACTTAATGGGAATAAGGAATTGGTTTAATGATTCTCTAACGTTAGCTTGCTTAGCAAGTGAAATATTAGGCGCTATCACGGTCTCGTCGGTGGGAAATTTCGGGTCGTGACATCTCCTCACCCTCTCTCTATCAGTAGAAATCAAGATAGCTGCATGGTGAGCTAGGTCCACAAATCTGATTTTGTACTGGGTAACAGTCATGTTACCTTGTTGAAAACACTCGAACTACCTGCGGTACTCCTCCCTCAGAGTAAAAGGAGTGATCTTCTCCAGAAATAGCTGAGAAAATTAATCCCAAGTAAGTGGCGGTGAACCTGCTGGTCTGCTCTGCTCATAATCCTGCCACCACCTCCCGATCATTTGAAACATAGCAAAGTCAACTCCATTGGACTCCACGATACCCATGTTGCGCAACACCTCGTGAAAATAGTCCAAATAATCATGTGGGTCCTCAGAAGGTATACCATCAAAATTGATAGCATCCTAGGAAGCTCAAATCTATTCAAGGACAAGAATAAAGCTTTGGAATCTCAAAGAGGGCCTTTAACAAGATGTCAAGCTAAAGAGTTGCAAAACAAGGTCATTAGACTTCAAGTTCAAATAAAGAAGTTCTTAATTAGGATGGAGAGCTCAAGGATAAAGGATATGAGTTGTCTAGGTATTATAATTATTTTATGGTCCAAATTCATGTCCAAGAAAAGGTGAATTAGATCCCAAAAGACATCCTCTGAAGAAGGTCCAGATCAGGTCACTATTGGACCTATTTGGAACCTAAAAATGTGTCCAAACTTGCAGCCCAATAAGTCCTACATGAAGCCACGTTTTTATAACATAAAAAGGACTTACTTTCTGCCCAAGAAAGTCTCAATAGGCATGATAGAAGTTGGGTACAAGTTGGTGCCAAGTTTCTTGCAAGTTGCCTTCAAGATTTTCAAGATCCTATTCATGATTGGTTTGGGACTTTCAAGATTCTATCCAAGATTGGTTTTAACTTATTTCCATATATTTTGGTACTAGATTTATTGCTTTCCTAGGTAATTAAAGTTATGTTTTCCTTTTCCTAAGATTGTTGGAGTTACTTTCCAAGATTGACTTGGTTTTTGTTTCCTAGTGTTTTTCCTTTTCCTAAGGTATTTGGACTTGTTGTCCAAAGTAGTTTAGGACTTTATTTCCTTGTTTTTATGTAGGAATTTCGTGACCCCCTCTCTATATAAAGGGGTGTCTTCTTTGTTTTTAGATTTTAGATTATTATAGACAATATCAATAAAAATTGTGAGATTTTTCTTGCACTCTTGTGTGTGGCTACTCTTGGATTTATTCTTCAACCTTCAAGACTCAACTTAAGGTGGTAAGATTAAACTCTTTCGAAATCTTAGATCACTTCTAGGTATTCAAGAAAGGTGATAAGTTTAGGCTTATTGTTGTTCTTGTT
The DNA here is from genome assembly GCA_000715115.1 of Nicotiana otophora. Classification (NCBI taxonomy): domain Eukaryota; kingdom Viridiplantae; phylum Streptophyta; class Magnoliopsida; order Solanales; family Solanaceae; genus Nicotiana; species Nicotiana otophora. The sequence continues at coordinate 1,547 of AWOL01S0010356.1, read as the reverse complement.
ATTCTAAAGGGTCGGGTTTCACAATCTATCTCTTGTTTTTAATTCTCTACCAAAGGCGATTAGTTATTTGTTAGCTAATTATTGTTGTTAGGATTCAACTTCAAGAATAGACTTCTTGAATTCAAGAAACTCTTTCTTGAATTCAATCTATCTTTAATTTTTCATTATTTTTTTGTTTCTTTATTTTCTTTTAGCTTTCGCACGTTTCTTGATTTTCTTTAGTAATTCTTGGACCCCTATCGTATTGTTATAAAAAATGAATAGGAAAGAGCTTTGTGAGCTTATCCAATCTCATCAATCCCTCAGAAGACATCATGGGCCTCTCTACGGTCTGTGTAGCCATAAAGTCAATCTACGGTAACCTAAGAAATTTCCAAACATTCCAAATTGTTAAATTTCGGCAAAATAAGTCAAATCAACCTAGGGACCTCCGAATTCAATTTCGGGTATACACCCAAATCCAAAATCATAATACGAACCGACAGGAATCCTCAAAATATCGATCCGGGGTTGTTTACCCAAAATGTTGATCGTGGTAAACTCTAACCTCTTTTTTAGTCATAATATTCATTTTTATCAAGATTTCATATAAAATCTTTTCGAAAAGTGACAGGGACCACGCACGTAAACCAAGAAGCATCAAATGAAGCTAATAAAAGTCTCGGAACATGAATATAAGGGCTAGTACTCAAGACTACCTATCAAGTCATCACCTTGTTACACATCTTTTAAGAACCAATATCACTTTACATTATAACCTTTCAAAATTGTGTCTATTACACACCATTTTTGCTACGTGGCACATGCGTGCTTAACAAATAGACTGACTGCGTAAGAATTGTAATTCTTTTTATCTAAATCTGTATTTTAGTGCCACGTGTCAAAGCAATAACATTTTTCTTATTTTTCCTTTCTATCAAATGAAAATACCTATCCAACATCTCTCTTCTCCCAAACTACCAAGATCATTCCCCCCAACCGATCCTTTCCTCACATGTCTTCCCACAATTTCCCTCCATTTTGTCTCTCCCACGGTAGCTTAAAAAATCCATCAAAACCCATGATAAAAAATTTAAACAAGGTATTATTTTATAGGAATTACAGAAATTAAACCCTTCGTTTTCGTCTCTTGCCCTTCAAAACTTCTCTTACTTTCTTTTCTACCATTAAAACTCACCAAAACATCCAATCTTTACATAAATGGAGTAACAAAGAATAGTTTTTTGTATTCATGAGAATGACTAAAATTATAAGGAAAGATTGGAGATTTTATTCACAATGGAGTTCTTTAATTCATGTAAACCAAAAATTAACTTTGATTTGCTTTGTTTGGTTGTGGTATGAGACCTGAAAATGGAGGAGAAAAATAGAGAAAGGAGAAGTTACAATTTCAGTTTTCATCTCTTTCATTCTTAGATCTCAAAATGTTGTTGCAGTGATGATGATGGCCTTCTTGGCTTCGTTTGTTGCCCTTGATTTTACTCCTCTTCTAGGCTCCATGTATTACTCTTTATAGATGCTAGATGATATTGCTCTCCTCTTCTGAA
>AWOL01S0010354.1:0-73575 GCA_000715115.1 Nicotiana otophora | reverse complement strand
AAGCTAGTTTAGCATTGAATACCTCCTATTAATGGCTAAACTATTGCTTATGAGAACAAAGCTTCATGTGTTGGTCTAAGATTTTCTAAATTGCATACAACAACACTTGTATGCATCAGACCAACAAAATATAATAAGTCCTCCCCTCTCAATTGGTTTAGGATCAGAAATCAAATATTTTTATTATCTAATAACTTTTGATGTGTGGTATATGATTAATTTCTCTACCACAATGCACAAAGATATGTTTCCCAAAGAAGATTGGGGATATGAATTAGTTTTTATAACATTTGGGGGATGAAATAAACAGCTGAAAAATATACTATATGAATCGAATTATCATTAATATGATCCTCGCCTAGAAGATAATTCAAGTCAAATGCCAGAAGCATTTGCTGATCCAAAATTAAATATCATATTTCAGCTGCAAATGCTCCTATTAAAATTAAAATCCCTGAAGGGTAAAGTTTACTGCACGCATGAAGCGTAGTAAACTGATCGGTTCCAAAGGTAACAATCCTTGAAAAGGATAGGAGCAAATGATCACAATAAGGAGGAAATGATCTCTAGAAGAGCCCACGACATAACATTTTATGAAACTCCATAAGAAGTTCAGGTACCTGAAAATAAAGAAAGTGATGAGATCTCAACAAGTTATGTTGCTTAGGAACAGATACAAAATGATCGTTGGCGATATATTTGATACAATATAGTACACACTATTATAAATGACTGTGAGGATCGGACATGTAGTCCAGACACCTGAAGATGTCATGCCATCTAAATGCAAGTCATAATCTCTATGACTCATTTGATTAAGTCAAAATGAAAATCCCTGAAAGATTTAAAATGCTTGAAGCATATAATTCAAAGTCTCGAGAAATGTACTCAATCAGATTACAAAAATTTTTATATGAATTAAAACAATCAGGGCGCATATGGTATAATCGCCTCACTGAATTGATGAATGAAGGTTATATAAATGATGGTATTTGTCCATGTATGTTTACAAAGAAAACGACATCAAAGTTTGTTATACGTGATGTTTATGTTAATGACATAAATCTCTTTGGAACTCCAGAAGAGTTCCAAAGGGAAAAACTTTGTCTTAGTCTGCAAATTGAATATTTAGGAGACGGGATCTTTATCCATCAATCTGTCTATGCAGAAAATATCTTAAAACGCTTTTACATAGAAAAAGCGCACCCATTAAGTACACCAAATGGGTATTCGATCACTTGAAGTGAATAAGGATCCGTTCTGACCTCCAGAAGAGGATGAGGAACTCCTTGGTCCTGAAATACTCTATCTCAGTGCAATTGGTGCACTTATGTATCTTGCTAATGCTAACAAAGGTGGAGCAGATCATATTGGTTATGCAGATGCAGGTTATTTATCCGATCCTTATAAAGTTCGATCTCAAATCGGGTATGTGTTTACATGTGGAGGTATTGTCATATCATGACGCTTCACAAAGCAATATATTGCTGCTACTTCTTCAAATCATGCTGAGATAATAGTTATTCATCAAGCAAGTAGAGAATGCATAGGGTTGAGATTAGTGATTCATTTTATTCGAGAAAAATGTGGGTTGGAATGTGATAAAAGACCCATAATTTTATACGAAGACAATATTGCATGCATAGCCCAATTGAAGGGAGGATTTATAAAAGGAAATAGAACGAAGCACATTTCACCAAAATTATTCTACACACACGATCTTCAGAAAAATAGTGATATTGATGTGTAACAAATCCGTTTAAGTGACAATCCGACAGATTTATTCACTAAATCTTTGCCAACTTCAACTTTTGAAATATGGTATACAAGATTGGAATGCAGAGACTCAAATATTTGAAACAAAGTTTTCATCAGGGGGAGTAAAATACGCGATGTACTCTTTTTTTCTTACTAAGGTTTTTTCCCACAGGGTTTTCCTTATAAGGTTTTTAATGAGATAGCTAGAAATGCGTATTACTAAATATGTGTACTCTTTTTCCTTCAGTAGAAGTTTTTCCACTGGGTTTTTCCTAGTAAGATTTTAAAGAGGCACAATACCTTTTAATGAACACCCAAGGGGGAATGTTATGAAAATAATTATTGTGGATGTCCATTTATTACCCTGCTATAGATAATCTTCCTGAAGAAGATTATCCATTTAGTACTCTGTTGAAGTTTATCTACAAGCAGCTGATGCAGGCAGGTTGCAAGCAGCTCAATAAAATGATTTGCAACAGCTTCTTATTAAACAGGCAGGTTACAAGCAGATCATGCAGACAACTTACAAGCAGCTAAAGAAAAGCCTTGCAGCTGCTTCCTGAAAAGCCTCGTAGCTGCTTACTTTCTTCTATAAATAGAGAAGTTTTCAGTTCATTATGTACAACAGTTTGAAGTTGAATAAAAATATCAATCTCCCTCTATACTTGTCTTCGGTTTCTTTACTTTACAGTCTTTATTTTATAGCAGATGTCTATTTATTACTCCGCTATAGATAATCTTCGTGAAGAAGATTATCCATTTAGTACTCTGTTGAAGTTTATCTACAAACAGCTGATGCAGGCAGGTTGCAAGCAACTCAATGAAATGATTTGCAGCAGCTTCTTATTAAACAGGCAGGTTCAAGCAGCTCATGCAGACAGTTTACAAGCAGCTAAAGAAAAGTCTTGCAGCTGCTTCCTGAAAAGCCTCACAGCTACTTCCTTTCTTCTATAAATAGAGGAGTTTTCAGTTCTTTATGTATAGAAGTTTGAAGTCAGAATAATATATCAGTTTCTCTCTATACATGTCTTTACTTTACTGTCTTTATTTTATAACAAAAATTAAAAAATAGCAGGATTTCCTTTCCCAACTCCAACCCCAAACCCAACCCACAAACCCTCTCTTCTTCTTCAACCTTAGGATTTCCTTTATGCAGAGACATTGGAGAACTTTTACAAATAAAAAAATACTACACTTTTTCGTTATTCAAATTTGAAATACCCAAACTCCCATCTTATATTTTCTAGATTGCCAAGTTTTATTGGACATGGAGAAAATAGTGTAGAATGTTTTGCCTTTTTATTTTTTACTTTTTAAAATATTATATTTATTTGATAAAGTAAATAGAATAAAGGAAATACAAATACAAACTAAATCCAAGCCTTTGAAACTTCATCTGCACTCGTGGCTGCATCTAAGAAGCCATCGAACATTACTGGACAGTACACAACTGGAGAGGACCTCATCCCTCTAGGGTTATTTGTCCAGTACAAGTATGAAATAACTTTATCAACAAAGGTTTGTAGAGAACTGAAGAAATATCTTAGATACAGAATTTTGTTTTTAAAAGAATTGATTGTTGAATTTCATAAAGGAATTAAAAGCTTTTAGTGTAATGGCAAAAAGTGTTACAAAAGTTACAACTCATAAGTTTTACATATTCATGTAGCGGGTTTAATATGATTGTTTGTATTTGTAACAGTGTATGTCAATAATTAATAGAAATACATGTACAATGGAGTATTTATAGTGAATAAATACATACAAAAGACTAAGCTACCCTTGTGTACATTATACAATACTTATCACCCCCCTCAAGCGATGCGTGACGTGGAAGAACACAGAGCTTGTCACGTAACAAGAGCACCCTCGGTGAAGGAAGAACATTTGTCAATAAATCAGCATATTGAGCATTGGAAGGAACGTACTTAACTTGCAAATCTCCAAAAGCAACTTTTTCCCGCACAAAATGATTATCTATTTCAATATGTTTAGTTTGAGCATGTTGCACAGGATTGTGGGAGAGATAAATGATGCTAACGTTGTCACAAAACATAGTAAAAGTGGATGAAAGTGGTATGTGAAGATCTCAAAGAAGTGAACACATCCAAGTAATTTCAGCAGCAGCATGAGCAACTGAGCGATACTCAGCTTCGGTATTGGATCGGGAAACAATATTTTGTTTCTTAGATGACCAAGAAACAAGATTAGGCCCAGGAAAAAAATAGAATGCTGAGGTAGAACGTCGAATTGGTAGACAAACTGCCCAATCTTCATCACTATAGCATTCAAGACGGTCAAAAGAGCCACTACTGATAAACAACCCATGAGATAGGGAGCCATTTAAATACCTTAATATACATTTTACAACAGTGTAGTGAGCAACCAACTGTGAGTGCATGAACTGCGAAACTTGATTGACTGCAAAAGCAATATCAGGACGAGTAAATGTTAAGTATTGAAGTCCACCAACAAGATTACGATAAAGTGTAGTATCAGAAAAAAGAGGAGAATCAGTAGTATGTAAGTTTGTGGTGCTTGCCGAGTTGGCAAGCGTTACATAGTGAATCTAAATTATTGAGATTTCACAAATGGAAGTTTGTGGTGCTTGCCGAGTTGGCAAGCATTACATAGTGAATCTAAACTATTTAAAGACGAACAAAAAAATTTATTCGGTCTAACTAGCGAGCTAGAATTGCACTACTTGAATGTCCTAAACGTTGATGCCAGAGAACTGGAGAGAGACGCACTGCAACAAAGGCTTTGGAAGCAACATCACCAATGAAGGAGGAAGAATATAAGGGCCCGAGACTATGGCACCTGAGAAGAGTTTTTTTCGTCTTGATGTCCTTAATAAAAAATTCACAAAAATCAAATTCAATTGAACATTTATTATCAGAAGTAAACTTGCGAATACTAAGTAAATTAGTAAAAAGATTGGGGACAATAAGAACATTATTAAGAGAAAAGAAAGAAGACAGAGTAGAGATAGTACCATTACCAGTAAATGAGATAGGAAGTTGAGAACTATTACCTACAACAACCCTATCAGAACTAGTATATGGAGAGACAGAAGAAAGATTTCCTGTATTTGGAGTCACGTGAGATGAGGCCCCCGTGCCAACAATCCATTGTGTATTACCAGGAGAAACAAATGAATGATTTGAAGCGGAAGACTGAAGATCAGAGAAGCATGACTTAGAATTAAGAGATGGACATTCACGGGCAGAATGATTGGGTTGAAGACAAAATTGACACTGGACAAAGGGCATGCATAGGCATGGAGTTAGGAAAATAGGGAAGGAAGTTCGAAGGTGCTGGTCCTAAAATAGAAGGAGAGTATGGGCAAGGAGAATAGTGTGACGATGAAGGAGAGAAGTTCTTGTGAGACCCATGAATTTGTCGACCCCTTCCACGACCAGTAGTAGTGTTTCAACCACCATTTTAGTGTCTACCACACCCATGACCATGAGATAAAGATTGTTGCTTGGCAACAAGTATTGTAAGGGAAAAGTCAGAATTTATTTGGGAGAAGTTGTTCAACTGGGATACATGGAGAAAGAGAAGAGATCTAGTTTCAACAAAAGAGGGAAGTGAAACTCTAGTAGAAATAGAGATACTTACAGACATGTAGTCTGGAGATAGGATTTGAAGGACAAGGTCAGTCTCAGAAATATGATTTCCAATGGAGATGAGGGCATCCACAATGGATTTTAAACGGTAAACATAATCATTGATTGAGAGATCACCTTTTTTAAGATCATGAAATTGTACCTTTAGTTGAAGAGTCCGCGATCGCACTTGATCACGAAACAGACATTCAATTTCTAGACATGCCTCTCCAGAAGTGAGTGAGTGATTTGGACGCATAATTGCTTGAAGAATCTCTTGAGAGATTGGTGCCTGAATCCAAGATAATACAATAGAATCAAGTTGAATCCATTATTGAAAGCAGGATTAAGAGCGGAAGTGCCATCATCTTTAATGATGGTGCAATCTGGGCAAGGAAAACTGCCAGCAATGAAACCATAAACCCCATGTCCCTTAAACACTGGTAAAAAAAGTTCTCCCCACAACATGTAGTTGGAATAGTCAAGAATAGTAGGAACAAAGTTTTTAATATTAGAGATAGAAATGGCAGAGTGGGAAGGAGGAGGAGACATAGAAATATCAATAGCAGGAACGTGTGAAGAAGTGGCAGAGTGAGACGAACGAGAGGAAGACATGACTCTGCAATAGGAGAGAGCAACAAGCAAGAGACCTACGCTTCTGATACCATATAACAGTGTATGTTATTAATTATCTGAAATACATGTACAATGGAGTATTTATAGTGAATAAATACATACAAAAGACTAAGCTACCCTTGTGTACATTATATAATACTTATCAGTATTTATGCAAACTTTTCAAATGCACTAAAACTTGATAAGAAAATTATATGTACTCATATTCAATACTTTCATATACCTCCATATGGAATTGAATTAATATAAGTTAACGAGTTACATAAGCTAAGAGTAGGAGTAGGCCGCAGGAGTGTAAATTCTATTGTGATTATTTTGTTTTCAGAAACTAAATGTAATTTTACTTTTAACAAACATTTTGCATTGTGGAATGGTATTGAATCTATTTGTCTGATTCAGATGCAGACTAAAGAGGAGGCCTCAAGTCCTTTTTGTAACTAGGGGACAATCTTTCTTTTTTTTTCCTGAAAAAATGGAACAATTCTTTTTTTAAAAAAAAAAATTACAAAAACTTTACAGTATCTTTATGGCCAAAAGGTATAAAACCAGGAGAGTTTAATCCTTATTATTTTTGCTTTTCTGCGTCAAATTGCTGCTAATTAGTGAAGATATCATTAACGATAAATTATGTATTGTGATGGGATGAATATGATCCCGTCATTCTAAATTAGAGGTTCTGAATCGATTTATGCAAATGAAAAAAGTTCAGATACAAAGTGCCTCTCCTTTATAGGCCTATAGCGCGGCACATATTCAAATTAGTCTGGGCTCCAATATAATAACGGGACATCGAAAGAGAAAATAAGGAAAAAATTATTAAGGAAAAACTAGAAGCTCTATTACTAGACAATAATTTCAGTATTACTGACATTATTGGGGAAGCTTTTGGAATCTTAAGCTTCCATTCAATTCATTGTCAAATTATACTAAAGCAGTCAATAATGTCCTTTTCATTAATGATACTAACAATTCCATTAGTGTCTAGTAATAGAGCTTGTATCATTTTCAAAACATTAGTTCTATCTAAAGGGGATTCTTAAACGATGCCTTCCTTTCCTTTCAATTTAGATATTTTTATTTTATAAAGTGAAATTCAATCATTATCGTTTCCACTGGTTCTTTATTTATTTTTTATTATTTGTTCTGCTGACACATAGTACTAGTAGTACATAAGATATTCCTATTTATGGCTCCATCCTATTTTTGTAATTTTGTTTCTCTTGCTTTCACTTTGCGATCAATTAGCTTTATTCGGACCTATTAATTTAGACGCTACACCACAAAGGTGTAGGAAAATGAGAAATAAATTGAAAATGAAAATCATACAGAAAGAGTGGAGTTATATCATTTGTGATTGACAAATATGGTTCAATAACAAGATTTTTTAATCTACAGATAGATTTTTCTTAAGATAGAATAATCACACCATAGAAATTGTATGACCCAAAATTCAGATGTAGACTTATACAATCGAATTTTATAATAAAATTAGATTAATCTTAGCCAATATTAATATCCAAAAGGTAGACCAAATATCTTTGTAGTAAGATCTCACGTGTACTATTTGAGCAACAATAATTAACAACAAGAATGTTATAATCAATGATCCAAGACTATGGAAAATAGCATTAAATAGCAACAAATAACAGTAAATGGAATTAATATGAATAAATGGATGTGGGTCACCCGAAAAAGGTGAGATTCCTTAATATTCCTTCTAACAAAGATAAATGGTGATAAGCCTTTAAATATTCGGATCCTCCTTGGATCGTGGAAGAAAAGATAGATAAAGATTTGAGAAAAAGGTGGATTTTGTATGTATATGATAAAATAAGAATCTTCAAAGAATGTCAATATATTATTCTTTAGAATGAGTGTCCAATCCCGTCTATAACTACATATCTTTCTATTTATAAGGGTACATGGGCCACAAAATCCTAAATAGTACAGATGGAAGGACTATTCGCCCCAATATTCTCTACATGACCTTATGTCTAAAACTAGCAGTTACTACTTTACTAAAGGAAATGCTCATCCTCGTCTTTATCCTCTGCTGAGCCACCTCGACCTCGTGAAGTCGACCTTTTGAAACCAAATCGATGACATGTGGCAGCCTTCGAAGGCTTCCTTAATGTCTACTAGGCCCACATATAACTATGGTAGTTTTTAGCCCATACTGGTAGCCCTCCGCTTGTTGAGGTCGTCCTCGTGGGCGAGGTCAATGAGCAGATAACAACGATTGTGGTCGTTGTGATAAATCGACGACGTAGCATTTTGTGGACCGCATATTTCAAAATCTTAATTTTCCCGGGTGATTTGTTGGAACTGTCTTATCCAGGAAAAGATGTGATTTTATGACGTCATTCATCATGATGACGCCTATTCCTGAAGCGTCGCATTGATTCACGCGCGACTTTTGATTGGTTTTGTCGCTTCGATTCTGGGGCTAATCACGATAAATCATTTTGGGTTTGGTGGCCTCATCTCTATAAATAGGGATTGCTCCACCATTATTTAAATTTTACTTTCTTTAGAACCATCTTTACTCCACAGAATACTCCTCCATCTGAATTTATTTTGCATTCTGATATTCAATTTTCCTTCATACTCTCGTCTTCCATATCCCCACATTTCATAATTTTTTGTTGATGAGGAGGATCAACCCACTTCACTGGCTGTCGTGTTTTCCGCTCGTGAGGGAGACACCACTTCCACCGTTGAAGATGAGGCTCTTCCTTCAGTGGAGGAGATTATTCCCCGCAACCCGATGCAAAACCCGATATGCAGCGGGCACCGGAGGTGGTAACAGAGGTTTTTCGATCAACTCTGATGGTTGAGCACTTAGCAGAGTTCAAATCCAAACATGGCATCTCCAATCAATTAGAGCTCATATCAACGGGTGAGGACGCAATGGATACCCATAGCTTAGGGTATTGCGCTCTTTACGCCGATCCTTTTTCAATCGGTTATTCTCTTCCTCTCCCGCCTCTCCTGGAGGAGTTCTTCAGTCACTACCGGGCCCGACCCAGCTCGCCCCTATGTATATAAGGTGACCAAAATATTATCGAAATTTGCCGAGTTGGCTGACGTCGAGATCTCAGTGCGTCATTTAATTCATCTGTTTGTGCCCTATTTTTACCGTGGCATGATGTTGAATCAACGACATCACGGGGGCAAGAGTTTGGGTGTAAAAATGGACGACAAAGGTAGTCGATAGTTTTGGCTTGACTTTTTCTTTGTTAAGACCGAGGTCGTTTGTAATGACCCGACCGGTCGTTTTGAGCATTTACACTTCGCTCGGTAGTTTACAGGTGTGAGTAGCTCCGTATGATGTATTATGACTTATGTGAACCGTCGATTTTTAGTTTTCAGGTTATTCGAAATTGATTTGGAAAAATGATTCTCAGCTAGAAGCTTTAAATTTGAAAGGTTTGACCAAGTTTGACTTTTTAGTATTTGACCTAGGATTGGATTTCTGATGGTTCTGTTAGCTCCGTTGGGTGATTTTCGACTTAGGAGCGCATCCGGATTGTGGTTTGGAGGTTCGTAGTTGAATTTGGCTTGAAATGACGAAAGTTGAAATTTTGGAAAGTTTGACCGCGAGTGGACTTTTTGATATCGGGTTGGATTCCGATTCCGGAAGTTGGAGCAGGTCCGTAATGTCAAATGTGACTTGTGTGTAAAAGTTGAGGTCAATCGGACGTGATTTGATAGGTTTCGGTATCGGTTGTGAAAGTTGAAGTTTTAAAGTTTAATGATTTCGAATTGAGGTGTGATTTATCGTTTCGATGTTGTTATATGTGTTTTGAGGCCTCGAGTAGGTCCGTGTTATGTTATGGGACTTGTTGGTATATTTGGGCAGGGTCCCGAGTGGCTCGGGTGAGTTTCGGACGAGGTTCAGATCATTTTCATTTGCATTGCTGAAGATTTTCTGGTTCTGGTATGACCGCACCTGCGCAGTGTTGAGCGTAGGTGCAGAGCCGCAAAAGCGGTAGTGCCATCGCAGAAGCGAGAAAGGGAGCTGGGCGTGAGGATCGCAGGTGCAGGTGCTTGGACGCACCTGCGCAACCGCAGATGCGGTTCAAGTGCGCATAAGCGCGATCGCAGAAGCGGCTTAAGGACTGCAGGTGCGAGGTTTTATTAAGTGAGGTTGTTTCTAGAAGCGAGGAATTACCACAGAAGTGGTGGTCGCATATGCGACAATTTGACTTCAAATGCGGAATAGCTGGGCAGAGTTATAAAAATTGAGGTTTTGGTTCTTTCTTCATATTTTGAGATGTGGGACTCGGATTGAGGCGACTTTTGAAGCAAATTGCATCACAAGGATTGGGGTAAGTGTTCTCTACTCAGTTTTGATTATATTCCATGAATCTATTTTCGATTTTAGCAATTGGTTGATGGATTTTAAAGAGGAAATTGGGGGTTTTGGCCTAAAGTTCATAATATGAATTTTTGAGTTTTGAACACCGATTTGGAGTTGGATTTAAGTAAAACTAGTATGGTTGGACTCGTAATTGAATGAGTTGTCGGATTTTGTAAATTTTGTCGGGTTTCAAGGTACAGTCCCGGGTTGGGCTTTTGGCCGATTTTGGGCTTTTGATTCAAGATTTGATCTTTTTCAATCGGGATTGGTTCCTTTAGCATTGTTTGATGTACTTGAGTTGTTTTTGGTTAGTTTCGAGCCGTTCGGAGGTCAAAACGCGCGGGATGGAATTTTGGAGCATCGACTGGCTTGCTCGGTGTTGGAATTGGCTTGTTCGAGGTAAGTAACTCTTCTAATCTTGGAGGTGATAGGATGAAACCCCGAAATACGTGTTATGTGATTTGTGTTGAGGTGACGCACATGCTAGGTGAGGGGCGTGTGGGCGTGCACCATGTTAATTGGGACTCTGTTGTTTCCATGGCACTGAATAGTGGCCCTATTTTATTGATATTTGTGTTTTCACCATGTGATAAAGTAATTGAGCTGTCAATCATGCTAAATATCATGTTTAGGATTTATGCTGATATTGTTTGGACCCATAATGGTCGTTTTCTGCTATCATCTCTATGATTTCATTGATATTTTGTACTCAGTCATATGCATACATTCATATCATATCTCAGTCTCAGTTGTTATTTATTGATACATCATATTAGTGTTGTCGGGCTGGTTTCATGACATTGTGAACCCGTGAGTGAAACTGGAGAGATTGATGACTGAGTGAGGCCGGGGGCCTGTTTGTGAGGATATTGATACTATAGCACGTGAGTTGTCCGTGCAGCATATGAGTTGGCCGTGCGGATCCAGATATTGATATTATAACACGTGAGTTATCCGTGCGGATTATAATGCTTGGGCTGTAGGAGCCCCTCCGGATTCTGTACGCCCCCAGTGAGCGTGGTTGATTATATTGAGGGATGGATCTTCCCTGGACATAGATCTTGTCCGAAGCATTTATATACCTGGAGGTAGATCTTCTCCATGGGGCCGGATTGGCCTTCCTCGGTACTGAGTAACTGATGGTCAGTGATGTATATATTCCGGGATGGATCTTCCCTGGACATAGATCTTGTCCGAAGCATTTATATACCTGGAGGTAGATCTTCTCCATGGGGCCGGATTGGCCTTCCTCGGTACTGAGTAACTGATGGTCAGTGATGTATATATTCCGGGATGGATCTTCCCTGGACATAGATCTTGTCCGAAGCATTTATATACCTGGAGGTAGATCTTCTCCATGGGGCCGGATTGGCCTTCCTCGGTACTGAGTAACTGATGGTCAGTGATGTATATATTCCGGGATGGATCTTCCCTGGACATAGATCTTGTCCGAAGCATTTATATACCTGGAGGTAGATCTTCTCCATGGGGCCGGATTGGCCTTCCTCGGTACTGAGTAACTGATGGTCAGTGATGTATATATTCCGGGATGGATCTTCCCTGGACATAGATCTTGTCCGAAGCATTTATATACCTGGAGGTAGATCTTCTCCATGGGGCCGGATTGGCCTTCCTCGGTACTGAGTAACTGATGGTCAGTGATGTATATATTCCGGGATGGATCTTCCCTAGGCCGAATGGGCCATATACAATACCGAGTGGTTGAGCATGATGAGTGAAAAGTGTAAGACAGTGAGATTGAGTACTCTGAGAGTGCGAGTACATGATTCATCTCTGAGATACATGGCATTGGCATGCACACATGACATACATGCATAGAGATGCATTTTTCCTCATGCTGTACGATATCACGTCATTCATGACCTTTTTTTTGCACACATTGATATGTGGGCATAGAGAGGTATTTCACACTTGCCATCTGGAAAGAAAATGAAACATCTTATTTATTGTGGAAAGGATATTTAGAATAAAATAAAAATTTTAAACTTACTCGTATTTTTGGCATTTTCGGTAAAAGATTTGGATTTTCACTAAGATACTTGAAAAGCATGACTATTTTTCTGGAAATGTGAACGAGCTGAGCATTTTACTTATGAGATACATCTTTGTTATTGTATTATGCTATTATGAACTGTTGTGGGATATTGGTGTTGGACCTGACCTTGTGTTAGCTCGTCACTACTTTCAACCTAAGGTTAGATTTGTTACTTATTGAGCACATGGGGTCGGCTGTACTCATATTATACTTCTGCACCTTGCATGCAGATGTTGGTTGCTGATATTGTTGTGTTTGATGGGAGCTGGATTAAAGATGTACCTGCGTCCTGGTTGTAACTGCCTCTTATTCGTGGTAGCCTTAGATCAATAAAACTCTGTTTATGTACTTTTCAAACAGACTATGTATTTATTTCATTTTCGCTTTGTAAACTCTATTCTTAGAAGCTCATAATTTGTACTACCCGTTCTTGGGGAATGTATAAGATTAAGATATTTCAGTACTTAATTGCTTTATAAATTGTTATTGGAATTAGTTAGTGGTTAATTGGCTTACCTAGCGGGTTGGATTAGGCGCCATCATGACTGGTCGGAGTTTGGGTCATGACATCGTTGTGGCCAATGTCGTAGGTTTCCCTGAAGCGTGGAATCACAACCGTAAGTACTCGTATTTGTTGTTTTTAGCCGTTGTCTATTTCAAATTTGTGTAATAACCTTCTCTATTTTCCAACTACTGATCGACCCCTTTAGCTGGTGGCGAACCTCGCTGACGGGGTCAAACGAGTCCTCCCTTGTACGGCAGGGATATGAGGTTGACCAAGATTCTAGCAAAAGTTCAAACTAGCCCTTCCGTCGACAGATATTTCTATTCTTTGAGGCGATACCGAACTTACATTGGTGTACGTTGTCATGTTTACTCCTCTCTTTCTTTTTGTTTTTCCTTAGATTCCGTCAGGGGGGCCACAAGAAGGAACATGGCGCATGTGCCCTCGTTCAGGAGGAGAAGGGTCGCCACGCCTTCCGCCTCTGCCCCCCGTTTAGGCTGTTGCACCCGCTCCTCCCTTGTTTTCACACATTGATGAGGATGATGGGGTCCCTCCTCATGACACAGACCCGAGGCCTTGCAAAAGGAAGGCCGTGAACGTAGGAGAAGGAGTTCCCTTGGTTGTCTACTCATTAGAGGACGAGCTCGTGATATAGGAGACATCGACGATATACATCAGGGACGATATTGGGGTGACTTCTGAGGCCCCTCAGCCCGAAAAGGCCACACGTGATTTTGCGTCTCGAGGAGGAGAAAGCTGCAGAGGGGACAACTAGTGATGATTCTGCGCCTTTAGTGCAAGATGAGGCTTCTTCTTCCAGGACGGCAGGGGATGCTTCTCCTGCCGATGGGGACAGAGGCAAATATTTCATTGACGAGGGCGGCAAATCGGGTTCTTATATGGACCCTAACGACCTAACGATGATTGACAAAGGGACCACCCAGATCCAGGTAAGGATAGATGGGGGTTCTAAGACTATCACGATTTCTAAGGATCATGATCTACTAAAGAATACTGAGGATGTGGTCAACGCTCTCGATCCTCTCCGCTCCAAAGCCAAGAGGGTGACTCTCAAGGAGCTTACTGACGGCACTCTATCGAAGAGCATTGTCGGCCTCGCCCTCAGGGTAAGTGTTCATTCCTCGTTCTTCTTCTTTTGCTTTGACTTGCTTCTGGGCTCTAACTCTTACTTTTCCTTGTTTTGTAGACTATTATACTGGAGATTGAAAGTGTGCGGAGGAAGAAGAAAAGGAAAGAGATTTATCAAAGGTTGAGGGGCAAATACCAGGAGTTCCGCGACAAGTATCGGGATGCTAGGAGGCGGCTCTATGAGGAGGGCGATGTGTCAGCCGTGAGGGAGGAGCTGAAGAAGAAAGATGAGGAGTTGATGGTGACCATGGAGAGATTCAGCATTCTTGAGGGGGCGTTGAAGAGGAAGGAGGAGGAGCTCGAACTGAGCAAGGGCATGGATGCCCATTGTAGCAACCTCCAGAATCTGGTGGTTCAACTGCAAAGTCAGTTGGACGAGTGCTGATTTCAAATGGAGGATCTCAGGGGGAGGTCGCCGAGAAACGAGAGATGTTCGAGCAGGCGGAGTCCTCTCGACTAGACGCTTGGAGGTAGGTTGACATTCTTGACTTGGCGAACAAAACCCTCCATTTTGAACAAGATAATATTCAATCTGTTGCTGAAGCTAAGGAGGCCATTCTCGGGGAGAGGATTTGGGAGTTGGGTAAGGAGAACTCCGAGCTGCTCGAGCGAGCATCTGCTGTCGAGGCCGAGAACGCTTGACTACTTGAGCGGGTTTCTGCTGCCAAGGCCGAGAGTTACCGACTAGCCAAGCATCCCTCTACGTCTCATGCCTCTAAATTTTCTGACATTCCTCGGGAGAGGTACGAAGATTGGATCCTCGTTGAAGCCCAGTTGGACGTGATTCATACGTTAAAAAAGACGGGCTATTTTGAGATAGCTATTGAGGAGGATCGAGTCAAAGCTCTTGAGGCCCGGCTTGCCTGCGATTTTGATCCTGACACCTCAGCCTGATTTCGAGAAAGGTGAATAAGGAGAAGTGGACCGGCTCACGGACAATGCCCGGTATGATGCTATTTATGGTCGAGGTGGGTACAGAGAGGATGATGACGGTCGAGGCGGTGATGGCCATTGAATTTTGTGTTTTTGTTCATCTCTTGTATTTTTTATTGGCATCTTGGAACGCCTTTGTATAAAATTTCTCTATGAATATAAAGGTTCTTCTGGTCTCATATATGCCTTTTGTCTTTGTGCGTTCTTGTTTTTGTACTTGTGTTTTGCTTCTGTATCTTCCTCATTGTTACCTTCCACTCTAGTTTAGGCCTATGGCTGATGAGTATTGTTTAAATGGGTCAAATCATGTCAAAGTCTAGAGCCGATAAATGCGATTTGAGTTGACCGATCATACCTTTTTGCTTAAGTCGTAGCCGAGGGCTAATAAGAGTTCGTACCTGCAAGCTTGTTCGAACGTACCTTAGATTAAGTTGTGGCCGTGGGCCAATAGGAGTTGTTCAAGTTGGTCAAACTTTCCTTTCATTAGTTCATTGCTGAGGGCCGATAGGTGTTGTTCGAGCTTGGTCGAACATACCTTTCATTAAGTTAGGGATGAGGGCCGATAGCTTGGTCGAATGTACCTATCGTTAAGTTAGGGCCGAGGGCCAATAGGCGTTGTCTGAGCTAAGACGAATGTACCTTTTCATTAAGTTAGGACTGAGGACCAATAGGTGTTGTTCGAGCTTGGTCAAACGTAGCTTGCGCTAAGTTAGGGTTGAGGGCTTATAGGTGTTGTTCGAGCTTAGTCGAACGTACCTTTCGTTAAGTTAGGGCCAATGGCTGATAGGAGTTGTTCGAGATTAGTCGAACGTACCGTTTAGGAGAGCAGTTTCAATAAACGTGCATTTCAATTACTTTGACGTCATTGCTCTGATTACAAAATTTTGCCCTTAGGCAATTTTTGGAGAAAATTACAAGTTTTGGATGTTGGCTAGCGTCCCAGTCCATGTCCCAGTATATCTAGCCCCTTCATTGTTTTACTTGGAGAATCTTGAGGAGTCGGGCAGTAAAAAAGCTTTTGCTCTTGTATACTCCAACTCAAAGTGTCCCACTCGTTGTCTCGTTAAAACCTCTTTGAGAAAACCCTATTGGGACAAAACTCAAGTGAGGGGAAAAAAGTACGACTTACGGGACATTTCTTGTTATTTACAAGTTGAAGTACTTGATATGGCTGATATTCCACTTGTTTGGTAAGAGCTTCCCTTCCATAGTTTCCAATTGGAACGAACCCGTGTCTGTTTTGCCTATAATTTTATATGGTCTGTCCCAGTTGGTTGCCAACTTGCCTTCTTCTGGATCCCTGTTTGCTTGGGTTTTGGCTTTGAGTACGTAGTCCTCGATCTTGAGCAATCGAACCTTTGCCTTTTTGTTGTAGTAGCGTTTTGCTTGTTATTTCTGAGCGACCATCCTTATGTATGCCATGTCTCGTCGCTCTTTTCATCGAGATCTTGTCTCTTACTCTCGTCATTGTCGATGCCGCTTTAATGGGAGAACCTCAGGCTAGGTTCTCCGACTGGTATAATTTCTCATGTTCTGTAGACTAGAGAATAAGGTGTCTCTCATGTGCTCGTCTTCGGGGTAGTTTTGTGCGCCCATAATACTTCTAGGAGTATTTCCGGCAACATTCCCTTGGCCTCTTCGAGTTTCTTGTTCATGATGTTTAATATAGACTTATTAGAGGATTCTGCTTGTCCATTGCCAGCTGGGTTGTAAGGAGTTGGAAGTATCCTTTTAATATGTCATTTCTCAAAGAACTCGTGGTTTTTTCCCATGAACTGGGGCCCGTTGTCACAGTTTATTTATTTAGGTAGGCCGAATCTACTCACTTAGAAAAATAGTCAGTTAAAATTAAAAAGAATTTTAAGTTACCTCATCCTGGCGGAAGCGGTCCTATGATGTCCATTCCCCATTTAATAAATGGCCATGGGTAGGTGATAGAGTGGAGGTGTTCGCCTGCTTGGTGGATTATTGGGGTGTATCTTAGACACTACTCGCACTTCTTCACGAATTCTAAGGCGTCTTTCTTTATGGTGGGCCAATAATACCCGACTCGTATGAGGCACCTGACAAGTGCCTGGTCACCGGAATGAGTGCAGAAATGACCTTCGTGGACCTTCTCGAGAACGCGTTGGGTTTGGTTTGGGACTAAGCATTTTGACAAGGGGTTGCCATACGTTCTTTTGTATAAGTCGTTGTGAAGGAGGTTGTATCTAGCGACTTGCATCCTTAGCTTTTTAGCTTCCTTTTTGTCGCTTGGGAGGGTGTCGTCCTGCAAATAAGTAATAATACAATTGTACCAGTCACAAGTTAAATTTATAGATTTTACCTCGATTTGGTCTAATGCCGAGCTGAGGAGATGAACCACGCTCTTGTCCCTGGCCAATATGCTTCTGGTGGTGGCGGCCAATTTGGCGATGTCGTCTGCTTCAATGTTCTGAGTTCGTGGGATTTGGTCGAGCTAGCATTCGTCGAAATTGGGCGGTCGTCTGCAGATCTCGGTTTTATATTTCTGCAACATCTGCTCTTTGATTTAGAAAGTCCTAGTAACTAGGTTGACTACGAGCTGAGAATCATAACGGAGTTTTAACCACTTCACCTCATATTTGAGTGCTAGTCTCAACCCTACAATTACTGCCTCGTACTCGACCTCATTATTAGTCATATCTGGGAACCTTATGGATTAGCGAATTACTTCGCCGGTGGGAACCCCGAGCACGAGTCCTAGTCCGGATCTGGAGGCATTGGATGGCCATCACCGTGTAGGACCCAGAGGTCCTGTGTTTGAAGAGAAGCTTGAGCGGCTTTCTTTTTTGCCTCAGGCATTACCTTTGCACTAAAGTCTGCGATGAAGTCGGCGAGCACTTGCGACTTTATTACTGTGCGAGGCTGATAAGTGATGTCGTGCTCACCTAATTCAATGGCCCACTTAACCAGCCTCCCTGACAGCTCGGGTTTGTGAAGTATGCTTCTTAAAGGGAAAGTGGTGACGACCGAGATTGGGTGGCACTGAAAGTATGGTCTGAGCTTTCGCGAAGCTACAACCATGGCAAGTGATTTACTAATATAATAAATATGAGATTGCGTACCTTTGTTTTCTCGAGCCAAGATTGCATTTACTGATACTTCTAAGATGGATGATAAATGAGAAGGTGCTCCTAAGGCTCGGGCTTCAAGAGCAAGGGTGGTGACGATATGTACTCCTTCAGTTCTCGTAATGCATTTTTAAACACTCGGGCGTCCACTCGAGGCCGTTGTCCTTTTTGAGTACGTTGAAGAACCTATGACACCTATCAGACGATTGCGATATGAATCAAGATAGGGTGGAAATTCGACCGGTCAACTGCTAGAGTTGCTTCTTAGTGGTAAATTATCCTGGTATCCCGTCGATGGCCTTAATTTGATCTAAGTTGACCTCAATCCTTCACTATGATACCAAGAAACCCAAATATTTCCCCGAGGCCATGCCAAACACGCATTTCTCAGGGTTTAATTTCATTTTGTACTTTCTTAGTATGTCGAAGGCTTCCCTTAGGTGGTCGATATGATCCTTCGCCTTTACGGACTTAACCAATATTCCATCGATATACATCTCCATGGTTTTGCCGAGTTGGTCTTTGAACATCTTCGTGACTAACCTTTGGTAGGTATCCCTCGCATTTTCAACCTGAATGACATGACTCTATAATAATACGTTCCCCTGTGTGTGATGAACGTGGTCTTCTTCTGGTCTTCTTCCTCCATAAGTATTTGGTTGTAACTTGAGTAGGCATCCAGGAAACTTAACAGCTCGTGTACTGTTGTTGCATCGATGAGTTGGTCGATGTTTGGTAGCAGGAATGAATCTTTTGGGCATGCTTTGTTTAGGTCTGTAAAGTCCACACACATCCTCCACTTTCTGGTTTTCTTTTTAACCATCACTACATTGGAAATCCATTTGGGGTACTTCGCTTCCCTGATAGAGTCGTTTGCTATTGACTTCTCTACTTCCTCGTGGACGGCCTCATTGATGGAGGGGTTGAACTTTCGTCGGACATGTCTTACCGTGGGTAGAAGGGGTCGACGTTCAGTTGGTGCGTGGCGATTTCGTTAGGGATACCTGGCATATCTACATGACTAAAGGCAAATAAATACGCGTTAGTTACTAAGAATTGACTAAATTTACTTCGGTCTCGGAGTTTGCAGCTGATGTAGGCCTTTTTGCTGAGGTCGATAAAATCTAGTAGGGTGGGGTCAAGGTCTTCTATAATTGATTCTATGGCTTCGACCATCTCGATGTCCATAATGACTTCTTTGGCTTCCACTTGTGGCTACCTCTACCCTGCTGATTGTTATGCTTCTTTTTCCTTATCTTTCTTTTGTTGAGTTGTCGTGCTGTCCGTGGTGATTCGGTAGCACTCCCATGACGTACATTGTTCCCCTCATATGATGAATATTCTCCAAGGTGTTGGGAATTTGATCACTTGGTATAAGCTGGAGGGGACGACTCTTATAGCGTGTTTCTATGATTGTCCCACAATGGTGTTGTATGCGATGTCCTGGTCCATGTTATAGGATGTTGTCTCTAGAATCACTCCACCGACGAGAACAGAGAGTGTAATTTCTCCCCAAGTCCGTTCAACTACATCGTTAAAACCGGTTAGTGTAATGCAGCACAACACTATCTTATCCTCGAGTCTCATCTGTACGAGGACTCGGGGATGTATTATGCATGCCCCACTTTCATCATATGTTATAATTCTCTTAACAACAACATCTAAAATTCGTAAAGTAATGACAAGTGCATCGTTATGAGGGAAAGTCAAACTGTCAGCATCCGACTCATCCAAGATGATACTCTCTTCGAGTACGTCATACCGTTCGTGTGTGACCGGTCTTTTGAGCTTGTGGGTGGAGGTGAATTTTATGTCATTGATAGAGGCATTGTTACTTCCACCAATAATAACACTGATGGTGCGAGTTGGTGAATGTGGCTTTGGTGGGTTTGGACGTTCTCGACCCTTTGGTAAGGTGTTCCTGCCTTTTTTGCTGAGTAGTTCATTGAGGTGCCCTTGCTGCAGCAAGTTTGCCACCTCTAGTCTTAGGGAGATGCAATCTTCTGTCTTGTGTCCACGTTCTTGGTGAAACTCGCAGAGGGCGTCTGATTTCCTGGAGCGTTGGTCGGATCTTATCTTTGGTGGCCATTTTATCTTTATTTCGAGCTTCTAAAGAGCATAGACCACCTCTGTAGGAGACACACAAAAGTTGTGAGTAGATAGCAATGTGGCATACCCCGATCATTCCTCTGAGTACCTGATGTCGACCTAGATGGGCCGTCTTCATAGCGAAAAGAGGGGACAGCTATCCTAACGAATGGCTGGTGTCATTCCTTGACTGGCCTCAATATTGGATGGTCCCTCTTTGGGTTATATCTACGTTCTTTTTCGGGCTTGGATTGTACCAAGGTGAGTCGTCGAGTTAGTCCATTAAGGTCGTCATCGTCTACTCTGACTTCAACGCAGTAGGCATTGTGGATTTCGTCCCAAGTGGTCGGTGGGTACTTCATCAACCAACTCTGTAATTTTTTGGTCGCCCTCTAACCCTTTCTGCTCAACCCATTCTGAAAAGCTTCCACGACCATCCATTCGAAGATGTTTGGCAAAGTCATCCTCACCTTGTTGAATCGGGCGAAGAAGCCCCTCAATCCTTCTCCTGGAGATTGCTTGATGGCGAAGATATTGTTTACCCTTGTTTCAGCTTTCTTTGCCCTAGTATGTGCTGTTACGAACTTATCAGCCATCTCTTCAAAAGTTTCTATGGAATAAGCTGGAAGTTGTGAGTACCACGTCAAAGCTCCTGCAGTGAGAGTCTCACCGAACGTTTTCTACAAGATAGAGGACACATTCTCATTGGTGAGGTTGTTGCCTTTCACAACGGTGACATAGTGGGTTACATGGTCTTCGGGATCGGTCGTTCTATCGTAAATTCTAAGATATGGGGGTATCTTGAAGGTCTTTGGTATTGTGTATGGAGCTGCTTCTTCCCTGTACGACTGTTTCACAAACATATCGACGTCTCTTTTTGGTAGTAATTTGGGAGCACTTGGTATTTTGTCTACCCGTTCCTAGTGCTCTTTCATTTGGTCTTTTAGCGCCTTTTTCTCGTTTCCCATTTCCTCCATTCTTTTCAAAACGGCGGCGAGGACGCTGTCATCTGCATTGTTAGTAATAGTATGAGTTTTACCTGAAGTCGGAGGGTCTGGTTGGTCGTCCTGTTCATTCCCGCGCTATAATGCATGGACTCTCATGGTTTTTGTGGTTGTGCATGGGGATTATTTATTGAGCACGCTGGCTAGAGTATCAGTTAGCCATGCTTCGAGGAGCTTTTTCATAGCGGGTGGCGCCCCCTCTCCCGTGGACATATAGACCCCTTTCCCATTTGGTTTGTTGTGCTACAGAATGGCGGAGTCGGCCTTTCTCATCTGGGAGAGGCCGTGGGCATTATCTCCTTATCATGGGTGTCATAGCCTTCATCGATGGCACTCATGAGGTTGAGGGGAACATTATTTGTTACCTTAGTTCCGTTTCCTTGGTTACCTGCCATGGAGATTTTTGTACGCACAGAGAAAAAGGATAAACTTGGCGGTTTGTTAGGTTAACAGGTCATGTGAGTTATGGATCTAATGGAAACTAACAAATTGGCTAAGAAAATCCCCACAGACGGCACCACTGTATGACCCAAAATTTAGATCTAGAGTTATACTGATAGAATGTAAGGGTCCCCCAAACTATATAGAGAACCAGATTCCCTATTAGTCCCACAGAACACACGCACACTGCAATAAGTAAATGACACAAAGAAGTTTTATGTGAAAAACTCCCAGCTCACGAGATTAAAAACCACGACCTACCCTTGTAGGATTTCAACTTCACTACTGAGCAAACTTTAGATTATAACCTATTGTAACCTAGGAATTAACCTCTTAATCCCTAGCTTGTAACAACTCTATTACAAGCCACTTTGTAATAACTCTACTACAAAGACTTATAACTCGACTAAACCTAGCCAAGACACAAACACAAAGGTTTATGATTTACAAAGGTTTCCTACATAAGGCTTCTAACTAAGCAAGGTAGGAATTAACAAAGGTGCAACATAACTAAGGACATGTAATAACTCAATGGTCCGTTGTTATGTTGTTCTTTGTTCTTGAGTGCTATTAAGAGCCGCTTGCCAGATAGATTGGTCACTTGAGAGAGTGCTTGATGGATTCTTCAATGTTCAAGTAAGTTTTGCAATTTATTTAATGTTAATATAACATTGGTGACATCACTTGAATGATGCAAGCATGTTTGGTACAGGAGCATTCCCAGTGAAGTTGACTGTTGCACTGTTTTGCACTGTTGCGTGTGCATGCAGCAACTTTACAGCTATTGGAGAGGTGACTTGGTACGGTCACCAGGGGAACTGATGTCCATCTATGCCCCTTCTTGTTTCTTTGACTTCTGAAGAGTTGATTTATATCTCCAACTTGAGACTTGTTATTCCCACGTACTTGAGGATGTGTATCAGTTCCTTATCAGGTTCTTGTCATTAAGTTTGTTAGATCATCAAAACATAACAAGGTACATATAACCTATCAATTTCCCCCTTTTGATGATGACAAACTTAAAATTGTAGTTCCCCCTAAGAACCAGAATGACATATGCATAGCCTGTATTCCCCCTGAATCTGATCTTCCCCCTCAATTATTTTCCCCCTTTTGGCATCATAAAAAGAACAACAACAAGCAATAAGCAAAAAGAAGTCTAGCTTGATTAACTCATGCCACATGTGTGCACACAAACATGATTAAAAACAGAACATAAGAGCAAAGCATACACAGCAAAAGGAGGAAGCTTTCATTAATATTTGGATATTAAGCAGGGAGCAGTTCCATTGTTACCAACACATCCACAAAATAAAAACAACAGAAACAGAAGTACCAGTCATAAACATCATCAGAACTAAAACAATGAACAGACACTAGAAAGGGAACACTTTCTAGGGAGCACTGGAAGGGGAAGGCTTAGACGACGAGGCAAGGGTTTAAAGAAGGATATCCATTCGAGCATTAGCTGACATCTACTCATTAAGTAGTTTCTCCTTCAGGTCCTCAACCTGTTTCCTGAGGTCGGCATTTTCTTTGGACAGACGGGCAACCTCTGTGCTGAGAGAGCTACTGGAACCAGGTGCCTCCTGAAGCTGACTTAGTTGACTCTCTAGAATGGCATTCCTTGCCTTCAGGTTCCTTATCTTATCAGTGGCACTATTTTGGCCGTTGATCAACTAGGAGATAGTAGAAGTGCCGCCAACCCCTCCAATCTTATCAATGCACTCACATTCCTCGAAGGTGATCTTGGAGAAGGTTGGCTTACGAGTACCCACTTTAGCTTTTCCCAAAGAGAATTTGAAGAACTCAAAAACCTTAGTGAGGAGGAACCCGTAAGGCAGCCCATGATTACCATCCTTGAACACTACTACCTTCTGCATGTGTTCTATCATAATGCCAGGGAGGTTGATAGTTGTGTAGCCATCCAGTGCTTCCATGAGAAGCAGGTCTACTCAAGACGTAATGGACCTTCTTTCTGCACGAGGGAGCAAAACCTTGTTCACCAATTCAAACATCAATTGGTACACAGGAAGGAGGGCCTTATTATGTACTCGTTCCCCTTGCTGAACTGCCTTATCCTTCAAGATAGCATTTCTAAAGTTCGAAGAGCAGGTTCCCTGAACAGAAGACAAGCCCTCAGTAGGAACTCCCAAAATAGTTCCCAACACAGCAGATTCCATCACAAAATCAACACCACTCATAAACTGTGGGACTGTCGGCATAAAAACTACACACTTCTTCCTCATAAACTTTGGGACTGTCACTTGTGAACAGGTGTGTCCACTATTGAAATTCATAGATCTCCACCAATAGAGCATGCCAACATCCTAGGTATCATCAATGGAATTCATAGATCCCCACAACACCTTTTGATATTTCAATTTTTCCTTGCCAGCATCCTCGGTATCATCAACCTTGGTCTTTTTGGAGGAACCAGGTTCCTTACTGGCATCACCCTTCCTTTTTACTGATTTGCGAGCACTCTTTCCTTTCTCAGCAGATTTCTCAAACACCCTCTTCTCAGACACTTTTTCAATTGATTCTTCTGTCACTTTTTCTCCAGATTCCTCAACTACCTTTTCACCAGAGTTGTCACCTTCAACTTTATTTAAACTCTCCGTACTCACAGGGGACTCCCTTTTTGACTTGGGGATAGTGTGCTTCTGTGAGAACTTGCGAGTTAAGGAACCAGGTTCCTCATCCACTTCATCATCAACATTGACAATAGGCACTACTTTCTCATTCACAATCTTCCCATCTTTTACGAATCTTCTTCTCTTTTGTTGTTCTTGGCTTTTCCTAATAACAGACTCAAGAGCCTCCTTATTTTGAAACATAGTGGTAGGTCTCTTAGGAGTTGGCGCTTGAGTAATGGTCTATCTACTCCTAGCCCTGATAAAACTAGCAATAGCCACATTATCATAATCATCTTCACTGTCCTCATTCTCCTCTTCAGATAAAGATCTCATTTAGGAACAACCATGGACAAAGGTTCAGCGTCGAAGTGAGGAAAGGGAGCATGATCAGTATTAACTTTGGGTGCTTAATAGGAACCAAGTGTTGGCTCCTCTTGGGTGGAGGGATCAGGTCCCTCAGTTGGTGCCCCAGTAGTACTCGTCGGTGCTGATGTTTCAACAGGTACCAGTTCCCTATTCTCCACTAGTGTACTATTTTCTTCCACCTGAGACTCAGACACACCTTCATCATCCTTAATAACACATCCCTCAGCAGCTATTGACAACATATTTTCTATGGCCTCTTATTCTTGTAACCCTATGGTAAACCCAGAAGTAGGAGGAGTATTACATGTATACTCAATGCCCGGGGCTTTCATTATCGATTCATCGTGGATATGACCAACATCTTGGTCTTTGCCAGAGCTTTCTTCCATTGGTAGACTGTAAATTTCTTGATTCTCTTCTTTTTCTATTGTATCTTCTTCAACCATTTTTTCCTGCGAGGCAAAAGGAGAGGTCACAACCACAAACTTCTTGGAAGCCGAAGTTTTTCGAATCCGATGAGAACCAGTACTCGATTGGGTTGGAGAGGAAGCAGAGGGTGGTAGTGACTCTGTATTAGTGTTTGGACTGGTCAGAGTAGAGAGTGTGGGTTCTATCACTGACGTTTCAACAGGTGAGGACACAGTCGGGACAACACTTGGAACATCTTGTATTTCTTGGTGTTTAGACATGGTAGAGTGCAGTGAGTTGAAGAAGAGAGAGTTTGGTTTGAAGAAAGAAAAAGAGGAAATTTGTTTTTTTATGTGAACAGTGGTGAAAGTGATTGTGAATGGATATATTTAAGAGGGGTGAGGGACCGGTTAGGAATAGGTGGCAATTTGGGTAGTCGGGTCGCTTCATAACGGGCGAGACGTTTGGGTTCACAAATCGGGAGAGAAAAGAAACTAATAGTGTAATGATGTGGCACCATTTCAACCGTTTAAAAAATTATGCACGAGAGTACAGAGAAACTACTAACCTGTGTCGGGGGAACTAGGTTCCCTAACAGATTTTGCAAATGTAAGCCTCATCCTTTGACCATTGTGCAATGCATTAGCTACTTGTTTTCTCTGTAATCATCATGTATGTCTACCTATAACAGTATAGAAATGAGTTAGACTTTGCCAGAAAATACTTTTTAGCTAATTTACCTGTACATTTCTTTCATAGCCAATCATCGAGGGACCAGGTCTTCAGCTTGGTTTTATCAACACTAGTGCCAAGCGGTTCCTTTCAAAGTGTTCTCTGCTCAGTGCTTTGGTGAATATGTCTGCAATTTGATCTTCTGTGCTGCAAAATTTCATACAGATGAGCCCTTTTTCAACATTGTCTCTGAGAAAATGGTGTCGCACATCGATGTGCTTTGTTCTCTTATGTTGAACTAGATTCTTGGCCATGTTGAGTGCACTGGTATTGTCACACAGTAAGGGCACGCAATTAGAGAACACTCCAAAGTCTTATAGCTGATGCTTAATCCACAGCAGTTGAGCACAGCAAGAGGCAGCCACCACGTATTCAGCTTCTGCAGTTGAGAGGGCCATTGAATTTTGTTTTCTTGTACCCCATGAAATTAGACATGAACCCAGAAAATGTGCCATGCCAGAAGTGCTTTTCCTATCCACCAGATACCCCGCATAATCAGCATCAACATACCCAACTAAATCAAAATTGTCTCCTGAGGGATAGTAGAGAACCAGGTTATGTGTTCCTTCGAGATATCTACGGATTCTCTTGGCTGCCTTCAGATGAGATTCCTTTGGATTAGATTGAAACCTGACACAAAGACCCACACTGAAGACAATATCTGGTCTGTCCAGACGAGTGGTTGTGGCAATAGGAGTATCAATGTTTCTTTATGCTTCTATGTCAAATCTCTTTAGCAGCTCCTTAATGTACTTCTGCTGGCTTATCATTGTCCCCTTGTGAGTTTGCTTCACTTGTAAACCCAAGAAGAAATTCAATTCCCCCATCATGCTCATTTCAAACTCACTTCCCATGAGTTTTGCACATTCCTTACATAGAGAGTCGATTGTTTCTCCAAAAATGATGTCATCAACATAGACTTCCAGAACGAGCAGGTTCCTCCCTCGTTTCTTCAGAAAAAAGGGTGTTGTTAATTTTTCCTCTTGTAAAGCCATTTTCTAGAAGAAATTTTGACAACCTTTCATACCAAGTGCGAGGATCCTGCTTTAGCCCATATAAAGCCTTGTCAAGTTTAAAGACGTGCTCAGGATGCTCATGATTCTCAAATCCAGGTGGTTGCTTGACGAAGACTTCTTCTTTTAAAAAACCATTCAGAAATGCACTTTTGACATCCATTTGGAATAATCTGAATTCCATATGCGATGCAAAGGCAATAAGAATTCTGATTGCCTCCATTCGAGCAACTGGAGCAAAAATTTCATCATAGTCAATCCCTTCTTCCTGATTGTAGCCTTGAACTACCAGCCTTGCTTTGTTCCTTGTTGTGTTTCCAAACTCATCAAGTTTGTTCCTGAATACCCACCTGGTTCCTATAACAGTTCGATCTGCAGGTCGTGGAACCAGGTGCCATACCTTGTTCCTCTCAAATTGATGGAGCTCTTCTTGCATAGTTGTAATCCAGTTTGCATAATTTAATACTTCTTTGATATTTTTGGGCTCTATTTGAGAGAGAAAGGCTGAGAAGGCAAGTGAGTTTCTAGCCTTTGATCTGGTTTGAATTCCTGAATCAAGAGGAGTGATTATGTTTTCAAGAGGGTGTGAACCTTTGTGCTTCCAACTAGACTCCTGAATCTCATTGATAGATGATCTAGGTATTTCTGACTGTGGTCCTTGGCTGCTTCTCATCTCAGCATGTGGGGTGCCTTGAACAGCATCAACAACTCTGTTCTCAACTTCAGTTGTTGTGATTGCGGGACCAAGTTCCTCTCAATCAGTTGGAGATATAGTTTCACCATCCTCATTTGACTCCTTGACGTGACTCATCATGTCAGCCTTTCCATTTGCCATGTTAATGACTTTACCAGGGACAGTTGAATGTTCTCCGTCTTGATCACTCTTATCATACAAGTCCTTTTCACAATATTGGTGAGATTCATCAAAGATCACATGTATGCTTTCCTCAACACATTGAGTTCTTTTGCTATATACTTTGTAGGCTTTGCTTTGTGATGAATATCCCAGAAAAATTCCTTTATCTCTTTTGGCATCGAATTTCCCAAGTGCTTCCTTGCCATTGTTGAGAACAAAACATTTACAGCCAAAGGTCCTTAAATGTGTCAGCTTGGGCTTCCTTCCGTTCATCAGTTCATATGGTGTTTTGTTCAGAAGGGACCAGATCATGCACCTGTTTATCAAGTAGCATGCAATGTTGACTACTTCTGCCTAGAAACGTTTTGCAATACCACTGTCAATCAGCATTTTTCCTGCCATGTCTTCAAGAGTCCTATTCTTCCTCACCATAACACCATTTTGTTGTGGTGTTCTTGGAGCTGAAAAATTGTGAGTGATGCTATTTTCAACATAGAATTCGTCGAATTTGGCATTATCAAATTTTGTCCCATGGTTAGACTTGATACATACTACATTATTACTCATATTCACTCGGATCTTCTTTACAAATACAACAAACACTTGGAAGGTTTCATCCTTGGTTCTGGGAAACAGAGTCCAGTTGAATCTGGAATAGTCATCCACTATAACGAAGATGTACCTCTTTCCTCTTCTGCTTGTCACCCTCATAGGTCCACATAGATCCATGTGGAGAATATCAAGTGTCCTTGAGGTACTAACTTCCTTTTTGGGTTTGAAAGAGGATCTGACATGATTTCCTTTTACACACGCATCACACACCTTGTGGTCCTTGAAGCTTGACTTGGGCAGACCACAAACCAGGTCCTTCTTGACCAATTTGTTCAGCAATGTGAAACTTGCATGACCCGGCCTTCTGTGCCAAAGTTTAGCATCATCATCAACATCACTTAGACGGCTGAGATCACCACTCTGTAGGGACTCAAAATCAGCAACATAGATGTTTTTATATCTTTTCGCCACTAACACCACTTCACCAGTCACAAAATTAGTGACTGTGCATATCTTTGACACAAATTCTACTTTGTTTCCCTTGTCACAGATTTGGGAAACACTCAGTAAGTTGTACTTCAATCCGTTCACATAGTACATATTTTCAATAGAGTGAGAGAGAGACTTCCCAATCCTTCCAACTTCCAGAATGTATCTCTTCTTGCCATTTCCAAATGACGTACTCCCTCCTTGCATGGCCTTAAGTGAAAGGAAATCGTTTGTACTTCCAGTTATGTGCTTTGAGCAACTACTATCCATGTACCATTGTTGGCTGCTCCCATTCACTGTTCCCTACACAAGGAAATTAAGCTAGCGTTTGGCCATAGATTCCCAAATTTGTTCTGAAAAATGTGATTTGGGTGAAGTTTGGTTTGAAGATGAAAATGTGTTTGGACATCAGTTTTCAAAACATATTTCCCAAATTTATTTTGAAAAAACATGAAACATGACTTATACCGACAAGTTCTAAAAACTATCACAAATACCCAACGGTACCATTATCAATAACATTCATTATATTATCGCAAACCATAGTCCTGAACATAAATAAATTTGATACAAAATTATCATTTTTATAATGAACTACATGATACACTATCAGGTGACCGAGAAGACGAACCAACATTGTTACAAAATAATAAATGGTGGGCTCTTTTATAAAATACAAAAGTTTGGGGCAATTTTAGAAAAATATAATATTGATATTTTGGCCCAAAACCAGCTATTGAGCTGGTTTTGGGATTTGAGATTTTGCCAAAATGTAGGCAAAATCTATGGCCAAACATGTTTTTGCCTAATAAAATCCAAATTTATTTCGGCAAAATCTATGGCCAAACGGGTCCTAAGGGTTAGATTTAGGAACCCAAACAAGTTTGGGTCCCTTGTAATGAGGAAAGGGATGAATGAGGGTTCTTTTGGTCCAAGCAGGCATCATGTCTCTTTTATATGAGGGACCAGGTTCTCTAGCAGTAATTACCTTTTTAGCAAAAACTTTATTTTTCTGTTGAGACTGAAACTTGGCCTTACGGGTTTCCTTAAAGTGCCCAGTGTTACCACAGTAAGTGCAGAGCCAGTTGTCAGGTACAGTAACGTACTTTATATGAGAGTTGTAGGGAGTTCTTTCCCTTTGAAACCTGATTCCCTGCATGTTTCCCCCATTGTTCATGTACATGGCAGTGATATCTTCAGAGGACCAGGTCCACTTGAGTGATGCTTCAAGATCACTCTTGATTATACCTAGTTCTTCCTGAAATTGTTTGTTTTTCTCGAGTTCAACATACAAACTAGATTTAACTGATTTTATCTCATCTTTAAGCCTAAGATGTGTTTCATCCGCAACTTCTTTTCCCTTTTGAACAATCTCATGCCTACCTTCTCCTTTTAGTTCCTCAATTGCATCCTTCAGATCTATAACTACTACTAATAAGTCATCTCTCTCATGCTCTATGCTAGCAATATTTTCAGTTAGAGCTTTTTTTTAATCATTTTTTAAGCACTCAATGGTCTCTTTTGAATCGACCACGACAATCACTAGATCATCCCTCTCATGTTCTATTTCTCCTAGTTCCACAGTTAATGCATTTTTATCATTTATAAGACTATGATAAGCATCAATTAAAATATTTGCCAAAGATATAAGCTTTTTCTGAGAGTAGGACTTCAAATTTCTTTGAACATCCAGAAAGTTTACCTCATCATCATCATCTTCATCATCGTCTGATTTTGCCATCAGGGAAAAGATAGAGTCATATTCAGCTGCTTCACTCTCTACTGCCATCATGGAGTTGTCACCTTTTTCATCATCCTCTCTATATTCGCTGGACGAGTCTCCCCATGCAGCAAGAGCTTGGTTCACGACATTGTCAGCGGCATCTTTTCTCTTGAATCGTTTGTCAGGAACCGGGTTCCTCTTGACTGCTTTGTCTGTGTTGCGTTTGTACTGATATTTCTTAAGGAGGGGGCAATCCTTGATGAAATGTCCTGGCTTCCCATACTTATGACATAGGTCATAGCCTCTTGGCTTGCTAGGGTTGCCCCTTCTTGTGTTGTTTCGAGAACTTCCCAGATCTCCTTAGCAGATTGGCAGGCAGAAATCCGGTTGTATTCGTCTGGTCCAATACCACAGACGAGGATATTTTTGGCTCGGAAGTTCTTCTCTATAGCCTTTCTGTCAGCATCATTGTATTATTTCCTAGTCTTGGGAACTGACACATCTGGTTCTCCAATGGTCTTCATAGGAACAAAAGGACCATCGCAGATGACATCCCAAAGTTCTGAGTCTTCAGCCATGATAAAATCATGCATCCTTCTCTTCCACCATCCATAGTGTTGGCCATTAAATCGTCTGATAGAAAGAACCTGCTCTAATACCAATTGATAGAATGTAAGGATCCACCAAACTATATAGAGAACTAGGTTCTCTATTAGTTCCCACAGAACACACGCACACTGAAATAAGTAAATGACACAAAGAAGTTTTACGTGAAAAACTCCCAGCTCACGAGATTAAAAACTACGACCTACCCTTGTAGGATTTCAACTTCACTACTGAGCAAACTTTAGATTATAACCTATTATAACCTAGGAATTAACTTCTCAATCCCTCACTAACTTATAACAACTCTATTACAAGCCACTTTGTAATAACTCTATTACAAAGACTTACAACTCGACAAAATCTAGCCAAGACACAAACACAAAGGTTTATGATTTATAAAGGTTTCCTACACAATGCTTCTAACGAAGCTAAGTAGGAATTACAAGTAAAGAACTTTAACAAAGGTGCAACACAACTAAGGATATGTAATTACTCAATATAGGGAACTAATCCGTTGTTATCTTGTTCTTTGTTCTTGATGCTCTTGAGAATCGCTTGCCAGATTGATTGGTCACTTGAGAGAGTGCTTGATGGATTCTTCAATATTCAAGTAAGTTTTGCCTTTGATTTAATGTTAATATAACATTGGTGACATCACTTGAATGATGCAAGCATGTTTGGTACATGAACATCCCCAGTGAAGTTGACTGCTGCACTGTTTTGCACTGTTGCGTGTGCAGGCAGCAACTTTACAATTGTTGGAGAGTTGACTTGGTATGGTCACCAAGGGAACTGATGTCCATTTGTTCCCCTTGTTGTTTCTTTGACTTCTAAAGAGTTGATTTACATCTCCAGCTTGAGACTTGTTATTCCCACGTACTTGAGGATGTGTATCAAGTTCCTTATCAGGTTCTTGTCATTAAGTTTGCTAAATCATCAAAACATAACAAGGTACATATAACCTATCATATACAATCAAATTTTATAATAATATTGGGTTAATCTTAGCCAATATTAATATCCAAAAAGGTAGACCAAATGTCTTTGTAGTAAGATCTCACGTGTACTATTTGAGCAACAATAAGTAATAACAAGAATGTTATAATCAATGATCCAAGACTATGGAAAGTAGCATTAAATAGCAATAAATAACAATAAATGACATTAATATAAATAAATGGACGTGAGTCACCTGAAAAAGGTGAGATTCCTTAATATTCCTTCTTACAAAGATAAATGATGATAAGCCTTTGAATATCGGATCCTCCTTGGATCGTGGGAGAAAAAATAGATAAAGATCTAAGAAAAAGGTAGATTTCGTATGTGTATGATAAAATTAGAATTTTCAAAGAATGTCAATGTATTGTTCTTTACAATGAGTGTCCAATCTCCTCTATAACTACATATCTTTCTATTTATAAGGGTACATGAGTCACAAAACCCTAAATAGTACAATTGGGAAGAATATTCGCTGGAATATTCTCTGGGGACCTTATGTCTAAAACTAGCTATTACTACTTTACTAAAGGGAATGCTCGTCCTCGTCTTCGTTCTCTGCTGAGCCACCTTGACCTCGTGACGTCGACCTTTTGAAAACAAATCAATGACACGTGGCAGCCTTCGAAGGCGTCCTTAATGTCGACTAGGCCTACATAACTATGGTAGTTTTTAGCCCATACAGTTGCTTTCTGATCTTCCATATTATTAGTGACAATAAAACTAGCTTAACGCATGGCTATATTCCCAAAAGGCATTTGGAAACAAGTTTCATATCAAGTTTCCCAACAAGTTATGTTGGCACTTGGTAAAGGGTTAAACGTGAATGACAATATCAAATTAATAGATTTCAAATGATGAAAGTTTGATAACTTTTTAAAAAAGAAAAAAATCATATGCATATATAAAAAATATTTTAACAATGCTTGAAAAATATAGAAATTAGACAACAAGTTGTGAAAGTAAACATCGATTTCTTATAAGAAAGTAATTCTTAAGACTTTCATAACTCAAGAGTCAAACTGGATACAAGTTATGCACCGTTAGGGACTGCGCTAGAGTTTAGGTTACGAGTTCGATCGTCATGTCTAATAATTTTAATTTAAATTTTACATTAAATATGTATATAATTTATTAATTTAAAACTCAAAAACTTAAAAGAACAAAAAACCGTACACTTGAGCTTCAAATTCTAACTTCATCCCTCAATTTATAGCCTATTTGGCCAAGCTTTTGTTTGGGCTAAAAGTGCTTTTGGCCAAAAATTGAGATGTTTGGCCAAACTTTTAGATGGAAAAAAAATACTTTTGAGGAGAAGCAGAAGCAGTTTTTGAGAAGCAGAAAAAATAGCTTCTCTAAAAGCACTTTTCTGAGAAGCACTTTTGAGAAAAATACACTTACAAGCAGTTTTCAAAAGCTTGACCAAACACTAATTACTGCTCAAAAGTGCTTTTTAAATTAATTAGCCAAACACAAATTGTTTCTCACCAAAATCACTTTTTTGAAAAGTACTTTTGAGAAAAACACTTCTCAAAATAAGCTGATTTTATAGCCTGTTTGGCCAAGCTTCTCCAATAGCCAAAAGTATTTTTTTTTTTCAAAAAAGTGCTTTTCTCCTCAGTTTGAGATGTTTGGCCAAGCTTTTTTTTGGGAAAAAAGTGCTTTTGGCTAGAAGCAGAAGCAGTTTTGAAGAAGCAGAAAAAAGTAGCTTCTCCTCAGAAGCTGAAGCAGTTTTGACTTTTCTTCCTACCAAAAATACCCTTTGCAAAATATTATATATACCAAAATAGCCTTACTTAGTTTAAACTATTAAGTAATATAAAATGACTTTTGGGATGAACTTTCGTATTTATTGAATGATTTTTTGATATATTTAAATTATCTTGAAAAAATAATGTAATTTTTAATTTTATTTTTATATTTTACTTAAATAAAAAAAACTTAATTATTATCGTTAATAATAAATATTTGTAATTATTTATCTACTTATATAATATTAACTATTAAATAAATCTCTTCATGTCCTTATTTGTAATTTCACATTTAAAAGCACTTTTCGAAAAGTTTGGCCAAACACAAATTATTGTTAAAAAGTACTTTAGCCAAACACAAATTATTTTTCTCCAAAAGTACTTTTTCGAAAAACACTTTTGAAAAAAACATTTCATAAAAAGTTGTTTGACAAAACGAGAATTTTACTGCTCTGGAAGAAATACGACATGCAGCTTATTTTTGAATGGCCATTTTTGCTCTTTTGTTCATTCAAAAGGTTTCTGGAAAATGACTGATGATTATGTAAATGATTATTTTCTATTGGAAGTGTTCTAGTTACTTCTAAGCAAGTGTCCTTTTCGAGCCAACGTACTATTAACCATGACCTCTCGAGTTATTTTTGTCATTTTAAATTTTAGTGCCAGCTGTAAGTTGTCACTTTTATCTTTTGATTTTCACTAGGTGTTTGAGTATTAGGTTTATACGACTTCAAACTAGTTTAGACGACTTCAAACTAGATAGAGGTAAAACGAGACAAGACATATAAGTGCATTAGTGAAAAAAAGGCATGACACATGGACTATTATTAAGGTGACATGGCATGATACGTGGACCATCAATATAGCGACACGTGTTATTCTTAATTAGACGAGTTAAAGAATGCGAAAAAGGCATGGGAGGAATACCCTCGGAGTTACACTGAGAAAAGAACCGGACCTGACAGTAGTAAAAGGAGAAACAAGAGAGGAATGAATAAAGGTCGTTAAGAAGGAAAGATGCACGAACCTGTCATAAATAAGGAAGAAAAATCGATACGGTTACAAAAAGTCTTTAACCATAAATACTTCTATTACAGTATATGGTAACGGGTAACCAAGGCAATTAATGCCATTATTGAGCCCGAATTAAGTAAGAAAACCGTTATAATTGTATGCTCATATATAAGGACTAAAACTTCTTTTGTAATGGCATCAGATAATTATTAAAATTTATGCAATCATTCTTTACTTTATTCTCAAGGTTCTAAACCTTTAGGAGTGATTATCAATCTGTTTCATATTTGTTTTGTCAATTATTTTCATTCTTTGATTTATTTTTCAAATTATTGGAAAAGTGAAGTAAATCTTGGTTACCAGTAACCCGATTTCTTCTAGATATTGACTTTGACCGAGAAGTCTATTGTTTGGTCAAATAAATTGGTTCTGATACCGGGAATATGATAATATGTTCACTTTCAAAACTTCATTTTAACAACCAAGTATGTCAACCGTTAACGAGAACAACCAACTGAACCAATAAGGTGGAACTCCACCACGCCACACACCTACGGGATCTCCTCAGCAATCCCGTGGAAGTTCACCTAGACATGTCTGCTTCGCATGCTGATGATCAGCAGGGAGATGACTAAACTGTGGAGTAGGATGCTTGAAAGAAATTGATTGCAGAACACGTGAACAGTGCATTGCAGACTTTTGTTAGAGGATTATCCAATGCAGTGCAAACTCCTCCACCAATTAATACAACAACTTTGGAGAACCCGCGTCCGGGCTTGATAACTCTGGAAGTGGAGAAATTCCTAACAAATCTCGTGATGGAGGGTCACGTACACCAAATAATTTTAATTTACAAAGTTTAGTGCTAATTTTGCAGAA
This sequence comes from Nicotiana otophora, assembly GCA_000715115.1. NCBI lineage: Eukaryota > Viridiplantae > Streptophyta > Magnoliopsida > Solanales > Solanaceae > Nicotiana > Nicotiana otophora. The sequence goes on along the minus strand of AWOL01S0010354.1, from coordinate 37,915 downwards.
ACAGTTGAAGGAGCAAAACGATCGCATAGAAAAAATACCTGGCGTACCTCCTGTGATCAAAGGCGTGGATATTGACAAGTATTCACAGCAACCCTGAAAGCCAAGTGCAATACCTTTACCAATTCTCAAAAATTTTAAATTGCCTAATATTCCCAAATATGATAGAACAACTAACCCTCAAAATCACGTAACCGCGTTCACTACCGGCGTAAAAGGCAATGATTTAACCAAGCAGGAAATCGAATCATTTTTGGTTAAAACGTTTGGCGAAACATTCACAAAAGGAGTGTTAACATGGTATTCTCTTTTACCTGAAAGTTCCATTGATTCTTTTGCTGAGCTTGCATATTCATTTATAAAAGCACTTTCAGGGGCTCAAAAAGTTGAAAAACGTATGGAAGACATCTTCAAGATTAAATAAGGGAGTACAGAATTGCTCAGGGAATTCTTAGATAGATTCCAGTGAGACAGAATGTCGTTGCCTTGAGTACCTGATAACTGGGCGGTTATGGCATTCGCGAGCAATTTGAATGACAAAAGGTCATATGCACCACGTCTGCAGTACTACTACAACTCTTCGACGCCCAATTGATAACAAGCGCCCAACATCGTATAGGAAAGAGTAGGAAGGAAATGAAGGCATATGCTTTAAGGGAATCAAATCGCACGATGAGGAATCAAGAAGGGAAGTGCTCCTAACAGCCTTGTAGCCTCTCGAAGATAAGTACACACGTCTCCGTACCGATCCGCAAGACTCCACTAGACTCGCTCATAACTCGTAAGACCTAAGTGAACCTAGAGCTCTAATACCAAGCTGTCACAACTCAATTTCCCACTATAGGTCGTGATGGTGCCCAACGTCGCTGTTATGAAAGCCAACGGTGAACTATCAATTTAGTTATTCATTTTATTATTTTTGAAACTATGAATCTTGTTAGGCGGAGACATAAATGCGTTAAGGTTGTAAATAAATAAAATTTAAATAACATACAAGTAAAAGTGTATCGAGGTTAAGCAAACCATAAATAAATTCTAGAAACATCCCAACACCCGGTATCACCAGTGCATGAGCATTTACTAAGGATTACAATAATAATACAACATCTGTCTGGAATGTAAGCAAGACAGGATAAAGTAAATGGTACGATGGAGACTCTATGGCCTGTGATACATAGCCTAGAATTACAACTTACCATAAAGTCTCCTCAGCAGCTGCCCCTATGCGCCAAGATGACCACAAAATAAACCTGTCAGATCCTGCACATTTAGTGTAGAAGTGCAGCATGAATACGTAAATCAACGCGTACCCAGTACGTATCTAGCCTAACCCCGGAGAAGTAGTGACGAGGGGTCTATATCGACACCTACTAGAGGTGCAATAAAGCAAAATGATAAATCATAAACAGATATGAAGCACAATAGTAATAATGGGGTAAAACTGTAAGTTACATGATCTTCCAAAACATTCTTTTAAAGATATAAATTTCTCAGTCTAGTATTCTCTCTCAACCGCTCAGATGTATCAAGTGCTAGTATCAAACGGATAAGGACTACCATATAAAATGCCAGGCATCAGTGGAAAGATAATCTCGTGAATATTCGGACTGCTAGCGATATAACGCACGATTATGTCGAGGTCGTACGGCCCGATCCAGAATAATATGTACATTGTCGATGGTCGACTGGAACGAACCATAGATGCACCTATTATACTGCTGAGGCGTTCAACCCGCTCCACAAGAAAGGAAGGAACTTATCGAATTACAAGACACATGTTTTCAATATAATACATAAGCATAAGGTGGATATATCCTTTACCGTTTATCAGATATTTTGCCAACAACTCGAGGTGATAAGGCTCGGCCTAATATATATTCCTAAATCATTTTCAATTATAAATTCACTTAATTAAGCTAGCAAAAATGAGTTCAAATAATTCAAATATTACATGATAAAGTCCTAAGTTTACCCGGACATAAACATGTTTTATCTACGTACGGACTCTCGACACCTCGTACGTACGTAGCACCCACAACTAGTAGCACATAACAATTACATCACCTAGGGGTAATTTCCCCCTCATAAGATTAGACATGACACTTACCTCGCTCTGAAGTTCCATAACCATCTCCAATGCCTCTCTAACTCTTCAATTCAAAGACAAACGATCTGAAACTAGTAAACAAATGTGCAACTCAATCAAAATATACTCCAATGCGTATAATTTAACAATTTATAATGATTCTCAACTCCACTCGAAAAGTTAACAAAGTCAACTTTCGGGCCTATGTGCCCGGATTCCGAAAGTTCTTGAAGATAATCATTACCCATAATACCACGAACGCAAATATATAATTTATTTCTAATTTCATGTCTAATTTCGTGGTCAAAATTCAAAAATACTAAATTTCTAGGTTTTCCTCCAAATCTCACAATTCCCACAAATTGCATGTTTAAATCCATATATAAACCATGTATTTAACTCACAAGGTATAGAAAGCTCTTACCTCAAGATTGATGATGAAAATGGCTCCTCCTAATCGCCCCAAAAATCGCCCAAGCAAGAGAGGAATGAGTGAAATGAGCAAATATCCTAATTTAAAATAATTCTGCGCAGGCCCGTCCTTCATTGCGTTCGCGTGCTCATGGTTGCGTTCGCGAAGGCTTGACAGTCCACAGGATCGTGTTCGCATCCAAGCCCATGCGTTCGCGATGGACAATTTGCCTGAGCCTGGAATTCTTCATTCGCGTTCGTGATTGTCCTTCCGCGTTCGCCAAGGGAACACTGCAGGCCCAACAACTCACAGCATTCGCGACTACCTTGTCGCATTCGCGTAGGGTAAAGGGGCCCTGACCCCTAGCTCTCCTTCGCGTTCGCGAGTCTTGCTTCGCGTTCACGAAGTACAAAAAGGCAGCCACCAATTTTCCTTCTTCGCGAATGCGTGCATCCCTTCGCGTACGCTAAGGAACAAAACCAGAACCAGCAACAGCAATAGCAAACCATAGAGAAATGACCCGAAACCATCCCGAAACATAACCGAGGCCCCCGGGACCCCATCCAATCACACAAACAAATCCCAAAACCTAAGACAAAGTTGTTCGAGGCCTCAAATCACACCAAACAATATCAAAACTATGAATAGATGATCAAAACCTTTCTTTAAACTTTCATTCAAACTTTGACGAATGCGTATGATTCATACTTAAATATTCTGGAATGTCGCCAAACTACGCACAAGTCATAAATCACGATACGAAAATGGATCCTCCAAATCACCCCAAAAATTGCCCAAGCAAGATAAGAATGAGTTAAATGAGCAAAAATCCCGATTTAAAACAATTCTGCCCAGGCCCCTCCTTTATCGCGTTCGCGTGCCCATGGTCGCATTCGCAAAGGTCTGACAGTCGACAGCATCGCGCTTGCATCCAAGCCCATGCGTTCGCGATGGCCAACTTTCCCCCAGCCTGGAACTCCTCCTTCATATTCACGGTTGTCCTTCCGCATTCGCGAAGGGAACACTGCAGGCCCAGCAACTCACCGCGTTCGCGACTACGTTATCTCGTTCGCGTAGGGCAGAGTCCCCCTGACCCCAGCTCTCCTTCGCGTTCTCGAGTCTTACTTCGCATTCACGAAGTACAAAAATGCAGCCACCAATTTTACTTCTTAGCGAACGTGTGCATCCCTTCGCGTTTGCGAAGAACAAAACCAGAACTAGCAACAGCAGCAGCAAACCAGGGAGAAATGACCCAAAACCCTGCCGAAACACACCTGAGGCCCCCGGGACCCCGTCCTATCACACCAACAAGTCCAAAAATCTAACACGAACCTGTTCGAGGCCTCAAATCACACCAAACAACATCAAAATACGAATCGATGAACAAAACCTTTCTTTAAACTTTCATTCAAACTTTGATGAACGCGTCTGATTCATACTTAAATATTTCTGAATGACGCCAAACTTTACGCACAAGTCACAAATCCCAATACGAAGCTATTCCAAAACTTGAAACCCCAAACGAATATCGATAACACCAAAATATACTTTAAATCAAACTTAGAAAATTCATAAACTTTCAAAATGCCAACTTTCCATAATAAGCACCGAAATGCTCCCAGACTACTCGATACTGAACCCGAATATACACCCAAGTCCAAAATCATCATACAGACCTATTAAAACCTTCAAATCCTGATTCCGAGGTCATTTACTCAAAAGTCAAACCTTAGTCAACTCTTCCAACTTAAAGCTTCTGTATTGAGAATTTTCCATCCGAATCAACTCTAAACTTCCCAAAATTCGATTCTGACTATGTGTACAAGACATAAAATATGAAGTGAATCTACTCAAGGCCTCAAACCGTTGAACGACAAGTTAGATCTCAAAATGACCGTTCGGGTCGTTACATCATTTGTCTTCAAGTGTCTATGTTACAAGTGTCTATGTTTCGAAGTGTCTTCAAGCATCTGGAAGAAACCATGTTTCATTTATAGATTTGGCGAAGGAAATACATGCCTCACCAGATGTGCCTATAGCTAATTAGGAATGTAAAAAGTGCCTATAGCGGATTAGGACTTGTAGCACAACTAGTACATAAGCAATTACTCACAATACAAATTGAAGAAGCAACATCACTATATTACAAAGAACATACATTAACAATTGATGTCATTGTTTTACAATGGCTAAGTACATCAAAAGTCAGTAGATAGGAGCATCAAAAAACAGTAGATAGAAACATCTAAGTTTTACAAGAACTAGGAACATCAATATGGAGCATATACCATCTTTCTTTTATAGAATTTACTTCATCCACATTGTCGTAACAAATCCAACAAAAAGTGCAACTGAAATCCAAATAAACATCTTTATCTTAACCACTTTATCTTCAATTTCCCTTGCTTTGTTCACTTCAACATTTTTTGCAGCCTCCAAACCTTCAACTTTTTCCAACAATTTGTCCCCTTCTAACTTGCACAACTCCAACAATTGCTTTAACATATTGATTGTACATTAGCAGCATCCAATCTACACTGCAACTTATTGATTTCTATCAATGCTTGGTCCAGAGAGGGCTCGTCTTGCCATTCCCTATATCCACACGACTCATTCTAACGATAATGAACAATAATTAGGTTACAATAAAAATTTAAATTTTGTACAAATAATTAACAAACTAAACACATGGAAAATTTCAACTTACTTCAGGTTTAGTACATTTATAGAATTTCCTTCCGGGATTTTGAGGTGTGGTCAATCGTAAGTAGTTGGCAATCTCTCCACAATAACACCTCATCTTTGATGTAGCACCAGAATCTAACATTTGACCCACTTTTACCACCACCAATAGAAAAGGAATTAATGATGAATTTTGTTAAAATGGCAGTCTTGATGGAGCTTAGAGCATAGAGGGTTTGATGGAAATGGTTGTAGGAGTATAACTTAGGGTTGGGGTTTATTTTGAGTTATATTTTACGGGTTTATTTGTTTGGGTATCGGGTAGCATAGATTGAGTCGATTAAAGTGATACCAGATTATAAATGCACGTATGAGTGCCATGTGTCCTTCCGTCCACTTAAGGATAAATGTGTGCGGATAGTAAGACGACAGGGAGTTTTATGGTCCGATAGTATAATGGGGGACAACTTTAAATAATTTATCATAGTAGAAAAACATATCAGACCATTTTTCGTTTATTCTATAAGAAGTTGACTCTCCAACTTCCTTCATTTTGCCCCCTTATACATTGGTCTGCACAACATGAACAAATTTTCTATACTAGACGAATTTTATGACAGATGTGCATATCTGACAATTACATAATTATAAATAATGAATAAGGTTATTGACAATATTAATCAGAACTACAAGGTTTTAATTCTATATCATGTATAATCATGTCAAAGTTAACTATCAAAAATAATAGGATGGATAAATGACGTCCCTTAATTCTTGATTAAAAAAATTTGGATTTGAGTTTTGAAAATAGAGAAACCCAGGAGCACTCCTTTAAATGACTTCTACGTGTAAATTGGAATTAACCTAACTAGTAAATTCCAAATATCAAAAGACTATGCAAAGTTCATGTGAAGCTAGTAATTGTTTACCCTAAAAAGGCATAGTTGCATATGTATACGTAGTTTATAGACATGTGGGTTAAGATGATCTGATTAGTAAATTGCAAAGAATTAAGATAATAAATAAAGATACTTTAAGAAAGAATAAGCTTGTATTTCAGATAAAATCCACTAGGATAAGGATAACAGGAAAGCTTCAACAAAAGCATTTTTGTATAAAACTATGTAAATGAAAGAAAGAGAGATAGCTTTGCTAATTTTTGTTGATCGTGTCCTTACAATGAGTACAAATCATGCTATTTATAGTTAAATCTATGAAGACAAGATCCTAAAATCTCGCCCTCTTAAAGTTGAATAAAATCCCTTTTGATGGATGTATAATGTTGGCAATAAATGTTAAGATTTTCTGTAACGACAACTCTTTAAAGGTTATTTTCTTCAGTCAGTGTCCTCGGAATGGTGTGCTTTCAAATTTACTCCTCCATCTTTGTGTTCCCGAAATTCACATAGTGCTGGTCACATGCCTGTATCCAGCATTGGTTGACTACTGACTCATCACTATCCTGCTGTCATAGCCACGTGTCTTCTCGAGGGATGTCCACTTGTGAACTCTATATTTTACGCAATACACATAGTCCCCTTTCTTTTCAGTGACTCAACTTGATGTGACTGGAAAGTAGATAAGACATATTCTTTTCTTGGCGGAAAAGTTCTTGAACTACCCCTGACACTTGAAAGGACGCATGCTTCTTTGCATTTCTTGAGCCTGACACGTGCCTCTCCATGATTTGACGAACAATTTTGCTAGTTACCAAGGTAATGGTGACTTTTCTTTGTGAACCGCGTATAAACTTACCCTTCAAATCAATTTCACTTTACTATTTTCCCAATTTCTTCAGCAAATCCTTCAATTCTCTGCAACTTCTCCTCCTAACAAAACTTTTGATTTTCGACAGCAAACTTCTCTACTTCTTCCATTACACTTTGATTTATCCCATCATGTCTTCTGCTATTTCTATCTGCGACAACTTATTTATTGCCATTAAACAATACGACATCGCGGTAGCCATGACTTCATCCCTTCTATCAACCGTCGGTGCCAGGGCTTGCATTGGCGAGGGACCGTCCAAGAAAAGCAAACCCAAAAGTTTTGACGCTGAGCCTCCTACTACAGCCACGACCATTCCTAAAGAATGGTCTTTTAACAAGGATCTTCAGATCCAGAACCCAGACTCTGATCCAAACAATGACAGTGATAGAGTGGTCAGCGTGTATCCTTCATCCATTCAGCCGACCAGTATGCCTATTGAGAAGGAGGACTGCGACTGGAACAATATTGAGGTTTTGGCCCTCGTTGACTTGGAGAGGGTGAATTTCATCAAACTAGGGTATGTTCTTGTTTATACATAGCCTTTTACTCTCAGTCTTAGAAAGAAGACTGACCTTGTTATCCTCGAGGTTTGTCGGATTTACCAAATCTATTTTGCTCAAGCCGGTCCGGTAATATGGCCTATGGTAGCGTGCCTCTGGTACCTATCCGCCCAGGCACAAAAAGATCTCACCCTTGCGCATCTAATGCGTCTTTATGATCCCAAAATCTTTCGAGGAGGCGTCATCAAACTCAGTAAATATATTCACATTGACATCATCACCATCATAAATGATGAAAACGATCGTGGTTGGATGGAGGGATTTGTTGCCATCGCTCCCGGGGACATTGTATCCTCGTCAGAATATCTAATTCCTCAGACTTGGTATTATACCTTCATGTTCTCTTAAATGCATACTTTTCTTTATCATTTTGAAAGAATTTTTCATTCTCTTGAATTTTCTTCTTTCTTTTATCTGCTTGCTGGGTCCCCCCAGTAATTGAAGACCTACCTTGATGGGTTCAAACGTTTTGAACACTTCAATGCCGGAACTCCGCACATGGAAAGAAATTTCCATAAAGAAAACTGAAAGTGTAAGAATCATGGTGAGAATACCTTCGTTCATTCTTCTCATTAACGTGTTTCTTTATTAGGCAATAGACTGTTGACTTTCCCATTTTGAATTACAATCTCAGGCCTTCCCAATGGGTCATCTATCTGTTCGATCATCAAAGTTTTGCTCGACCCAAAGGTAGTCTAAAAATAACTTCAACAAGTCCTTAACCGGAAAAGGGCTTGTGATGCAGCGTCTGCTTCAGGTGAAGCTGCCTCATCTGTCAATCTCCAGACCCAGGAGAAGGGGGCTAGAAGAAAACACTCTTCTTAAGTTAGGGAGAAGGTGCAGCATCCGATCGCAGAAGAATTTCCTGAAGGGCATAATACAATGGTCCTTGAAACCAAAGAGGATGCTGAAATGGCTTCTCTTCAAAGACGAAGAGGAAATGATAGAGCTCCAATAGTCCACTCAGATGAAGCGAATAGACTCTTTCAAGAGTCTGAATTGGATGAATAATTGACTCTTCCTTCCGGGCTTCGTTTACTTCTATTGGTCAGAAGGGTATTACTCAAAGTACTGCCCCAACTCCTGATCTACCACCGATCGCTGCTGATCGAGAACAAGATATTCGTTCTCCCCGATCACCAGACCACGAAAACACAGAAAATGCCTTTTTGACTTCAATCCGAGATCCTAATGTTAAACATAGTGTTACTATTACAGTTCCGGATGAATGTCACATTCTTTCAAATTGGTTGGGGTAGCCAATTGTATGAAACCGCTGGCTACAGAGAAAGACTGGAAGAAAATGGATGCTCTTTCTACTGAGTGTAAACCCAACAATAACACGCACCTTTTTGCTTAAGTACCTCTTTGCTTCATCTCTTTTTCTCTGTTCGTATCATTTACTTATTTCTCTGATAACTTTAAAATTTACCTTTCAGGCTAACCTTCTTACCTCCAAGGGTCTCCAAAGGATAATAATAGAGAAGGAAGAACTTCGATCGGAGTGGGACCAACTTGTTAAGCGCCTTCCAGCCTTAGAAGCTAAACTTACACAAATGGAAGAGCTCGAGGCTCGGGAGAAAACGGAGCAAGAAAAAAGAGCTCAACGTCAAGAAGTGACTCAGTTATATGCTGAACTTGCTGAACTAAAAGGAGTAGGTAGAGTTGCATGATGGTCTTACTTCGGTTGTTGCACGGGAGTCTGCTTCCATGGAAAGGTTTTGAACCTTGGATGTTGACTTGTGCTCTAAAATTGAGAAAGCTACTACGGTCGAAGAGAAAAGGGCCAAAATAGAGGAAAGACTCCGAAAGGTCATGGAACAAAATCAGAAACGCACATAAAGTAGTTCTGACCTGGTGGAGTCCTACAAGATTTTAATGTTTGACCACGAGCAGCTATAGTTGAAGATTCAAGAACTTTAAACAAGATTCCGAACTCAAAAGGACTTATTCGTGCTTGAAACAACTAATGTTGTTTACATCATGCAAAGGAAGACTATTGAGGATGCCAAAATTGACAGTGAAAATATAGATGACTATATTGCCGAGGCTCGTGCTCTAAAAATAACCTTTTTTGAAAATATACTTGTCGGGCCTACTGCTTCAAGTTCTTCATAGACCTGCTACGAGTCTTCTGAACTTAAAGAAGAATATAAAGAAGATGTTGAGCATGCTGATGAAGAATCATATGAGCAACCTTCGGCTCCAAAGAATGTGAGCCCGGGGAATGCTCCAACCTTCGAAGCCTCCCAACCCTCAACATATGCTGATAAGGCAGATTAGTTTATCTTGTAAATTCTTTTTCTTAAAACTCTTGTATTTGTTCTTGGCTTTCTTTTGGGGCCCAAAACTTTGAAATGAAAGAGATTTTTTCCCCTATACTTTTGAATTACCTTAGCTTCTCAGGGTTATAAGTTAGCAAAAGATATTTCTTAGTACATGACTTTCTCTTGATAAAGTCGGAAATTTTCGCATGCGGTTGACTTTGTTATTGGGTGGTATTCTAGCTTTCGGATTTGTAACCTTTAACTGGAAAGGTATCATAAGAGAGGGCCCTTATGTTTACAGTGTTCTTAAAGAGAATATCTCATGTTCATTCCGGTACTTCTATTTGATGCTTTCATAACATTCAAATAAAAAAAAATACCAAACTTTTTGGACAGGAAATAAAAGACAGCAAAGGGCCAAATATACCCCTCTACTTTCGAAAATGGTCAAAGAATACCCTTCGTTATACTATTGGATTATCTATACCCCTGCAGTCATACTTTGGGTTCAAATATACCCCTAACTTAAACGGAGGGACACGTGTCATCGTCCTATTGGTCAATTCTAAATATCTCATAATTAATTAAAATAACTCATTAATCATACCCGAAAAGTAATTTTTTGGCAATGTTTTTTTGAAAAAGCTGGACAAAACTGAAAATATTTTTACTAAAAACTGAAAAAAACGAAAATATTTTTTTTTTTAGTTTTTACAAAAAAACTGCTTTAGAAAAAACTGAAAACTATTTTCTAAAACAATGTTTTTGAAAAATCATTTTAAAAAAAAGCTGAAAATCAATTTTCTAAAGCAATATTTTTGTAAAAACTTTAATTTGTTTTTTACTAAAAACTGAAAGAAACAAAAATAATGTTTTTTCCAGTTTTTACTAAAACACTGCTTTTAAAAAAAGCTGAAAAGTATTTTCTAAAATAATATTTTTGTAAAAACTGGAAAAAAAAACTAAAAGCCAAATTTTTAAAGCAGTGTTTTTGTAAAAACTGAAAAAACAAATATCTATTTTTTCAGTTTTTAGTTAAAAATATTTCAGTTTGTTTTTCAGTTTTTACAAAAATATTATTTTAGAAAATATTTTTAATTTTTTTTAAAGCAGTTTTTTGTAAAAACTGGAAAAAAAATATTTTCATTTTTTTCAGTTTTTAGTAAAAATATTTTTTTAGTTTTTTCCAGTTTTTACAAAAAATAAATATTCTTCGGTATGGATAATGGGTCTTTTTAATTAATTAGGAGATATTTAGAATTAACCAACATGACGATGACACGTGTCCCTCCGTTAAAATGAGGGGTATATTTGAACCCAAAGTATGACTGCAGGGGTATAGATAACCCAATAGTATAACGAGGGGTATTCTTAGACCATTTTCGAAGGTAGATGGATATATTTGGCCAATAGAATCAAAAGTATTTTTTAATTATTTCTTTTTATTTACAAAGTACATTTGGACAAGTAAGAAAATTACATTTGCCAAATAGTCGAACTGTCAATCATGTTGCTACTCGTGCTTCTTATTTCTACATGGCTGGATGTACGGTTTGCGGTCTCAACTTGAACTTCTAAGTTCAAAACATGTACCCAATTTCTGCGGTCCCCAGTATTGCTGTGTTTTCAAATAACATATTCCACTTGCTTCACTTTAAGCTAGCATCAAGACTTTTAGTGTTATCGATTACGATCTAGTACCGGTAGGAATAATTCTCTCCTAGTACTAGATTATAAAGTATGAGGATTCAAACACTGGGTTTCCTGTTGCCATTAACAATTTATCCTCGTAATACTCTTTCCGTTGATGCTTTATTAAAAATGCTGCCTGGAAAACCTATTTGGGACAAAAACTAGACGAAGAAAAAAAGAGTGCAGCGCGTAATTTAAGTTTAATCATCAATCTTCAATAGTAGTACCTTTTATGATGGCTAAAATTCCATTTGTCTAATAATTTAACTCCGTCTTAATTTTTCATTTGATACGAGCCTTTTTCAGTTATAGCTTTTATCCGATAAGGTCCTTCGCAATTTGGTCCCAATTTTTCTGGTTCTCATCAATCAAACCTAGCTTAATCAACATGGCTTCAGCATTTTTTGCTCATTTGTCTGAGAAACTCTCACAGTTGGTTCACTTATCTCTACCAGAATTAGAGCCTCTACTCAATATAAAGGAGAAAAAAGTGTTCCTCATGTACTTGATTTTGCCGTGGTTTGGTATGCTCATAATACTCCCAATAACTCTTTGGGCTACCTGCATTTGGCATCCTCTAACATCTTCTTCAGATTCTGAATTCTTACTTTGTTTGTTGGCTCTGCTTGACCGTTAGCACTTGGATGATACGGAGATGATGTAATCCTTTTTTATCTTCAATCCCTTCTTAGAATTGTGTGGCTTTAGAGCCTATAATTTGTGATCCGTTGTCACATGTGATTTGTTTTGTACTCTGAATCGACAAATAATGTGATCCAGATGAAATCTATCACCTCGCTTCCTCTATTCTTTTGAAAGCGCGTGCTTAAACCTATTTATAGAAATAGTCAGTCAAAATTAAAAGAAATTTTATTTGTTCGGATCCTTGAGGTAAATGTCTAATTATATCCATGCCCTATTTCATAAATGGCCACGGTAATGCAACTGAAAGCAAAATTTTTGTCGGTTGGTGTGCCATCTAAGCATAACGTTGGCATTTATCACACTTCAGAACAAATAATTTAATATCTTTCTCCATATGGGGCCAATAGTAACCATCTCTTACTAACTCTACACCAATGAATATGCTCCGGTATGATTGCCACAAACTCTTTCACCGAGCTAACAGATATTGAAAAGATCTCCGATACAATTGTCCATCAATACCGGGAAGCCTTTGTTCTAAGTGCCCGAGAGGCTTTAGAATCCTCGAGCAATTTTCCATGTCTTAAGTAATCAATAATTTCATTTCTTCAATCCAAATTAAGTTTGTCGAATTAATTTCACAATAGCCGTCCACATCCAGAACGGAATACAGCAACTACAAAATCAACCAGAATCAGAGCCTTTTAACTCCATTGATGAAACCAAGTTGGCTAGTGCATCAGCCTCCACATTTTCTCTCTTAGGACATATATTATTGTCCACTCCCTGAACTGGAAAAGAAAAACCTGGACTTTATTTAAGTACTACTGCATAGGCTCTTTTTTGGCGTAAAAATCCCATATATTTGATTGACCACCAGCTGGGATTTTCACTTTACTTCAATCATCTCGGAGCCTAGTCTCCGGGAAGGATTTAAGGGGGGCGGAAGGGGGTTCAAACCGAACCTCCTTCGCTGGAAAATTACAGTATAAATATAAGGCAAATCCAGTTTGTGCTTCTATATATTATATTTTGAATCTCCTTGACACATTCCAAAAGCATAGCTTAGTTGTCAAGGGGGTTTAAAATCTTTGTTAGGTCGCTGGTTCAATTTCTATTGAAAATTCTGTCTCTGCCACTGCCTTATCCCCGAGCTAATTGAAGTCCTACAATCATAACCTCATACTCAGCTTCATTATTAGTTAAAGGAATAGTTTGTATGGCCTACCTTAAAATTTTCCAGATGGAGTACTAACTTATTTACCCAAAACGGACCCTTTCACGTTGGATGCACCAACCGTAAATAAGGTCCAGACATCGGACACAATCCCTGAAACTAAAACTACTTGTTTTGCAGCTCGAGGCATTATTCCCGGACTGAAATCAGTCACGAAGTCGGCCAAAACTTGTGACTTGATAGCAGTCTGCAATTTATACTCAATATGAAACTCACTAATCTCTACCACCTATTTAGCCAAATGACCTGACAATTCAGACGTGTGACGAACATTCCACTAGTGAAAAGTCGTTACAATGGCTATCGAGTGATATTTAAGGTGTGGTATAAGCTTTAGAGAGACAACTACGAAAGAAAGAGCCAAATTTTCAAGATGCAGATATCGAATTTCTGCACCTGACCATATTTAACTAATGTAATAAATAAGGTATTGCGTATCGTCTTCTTCCCGGACCAAAACTGTACTTATCGCCACTTCTAACACCACTAAATATATTAAAAATTGCTCACCATCATTTGATTTGGACATCAAAGGTGGACTGGACAAGTACTTCTTCAAATCATGTGCTTGTTGGCATTCCGATGTCTACGTAAAGTCATTCTTCTTTTTAAAAAAGGAAAGAACCAGACACTTTTCGGAGGATCTAGATATGAACCTACTAAGGACTGTTAATATTTCGGTCAACCTTTTCACTTCCTTTATGATGTTCAGTTAGTCATGAATATCTTCTATGGTCTTAATCTTGTCCAAATTTACTTCAATTCCTCGTTGTGATACCGCCAAGAAAATTTTCGGATCTAACCCCAAAAGCACATATTTCGGGGTAAGCTTCATATTGTATTTTTCAAGATGTCAAACGTTTCTTGCAAATGAATAAAATGATCCCCCGCATTAAGAGACTCAACCAACATATCATCAATATAAACTTCTATAGTTTTTTCAATTTGATGTTCAAACATCTTGTACGAGCCTTTGATAAGTGGCTCCAGCATTTTTAAGACCAAAATTAGTAATAAATAAAGTTTTGTATCCTCTGAATGCATCCATATTTGGTTATATCAGGAATACGCATCAAGGGATCTCATCAACCCATGCACAGTCGTGGCATCAATTATTTGATCAATATTCGGTAATGGAAAGAGTCTTTAGGTCAAGCCTTATTCAAATCCTTAAAATTGATACACATTTTAGATTTATTCATCTTTTTTGGTACCACAACTTCATTAGCTAACCAATCAGGGTACTTAACTGGTCTAATTGAACCGATATTAAGAAACCTAGTTACCTCCTCCTTAACAAACTTGTTTCTGACCTCAGCTATTGGTCGTTTTTTTTTGTTTTACCGGAGGGAAGCTGGGAGCCAAGCTAAGCTTGCGAACTGCCACTTAGAGAGAGATACCTGTCATATCTAAATGGGACCACTCAAAATAGTATACAATAGCTTTAAGATATTCAATAATTTTACTTATTAGTTCGGAGCTTAACCCGACCCTAGGTATACCTTCCTTTCCATAAACTCAATGATTTAAACAACTTGCTCGAGTTCCACTTTAGTTGCCTTCCTTTCATTCGTATCTTCTGTTACTTGGAACGATCCAGTTACCTGGTACTCTTCCGGTGTATCTTTCTCAACAACTTCTCCACTTGGTGAAATTATTGGAATTGATTCGAGAGTTGACACCGGAATCTGTAAATGTTATTTATCAACTCCAACTTCCTTGATCCTAGATAAGTTAACTGCATTCATTTGTTCAGCAGCGGGATGATCTCCTCTAATCTGCATGACTCTATCTGTTGTTGGAAAGTAATAACTGATGGTAAGTTGACAGAACAACCTTCATATCATGAATCTATGGCCTACCGAGGATCACATTGTACACCATATCACCGTCCACTACATCAAATAAAGTTTGTTTCATCACTCATTCAGCGTACGTAAGTATCACGATCTCCTCGAGTAGTCACACTTGTTAAATTGAATCCAGCCAAAAGCTTTACTGTAGGAATGATGTCACTGGTTAGCTGTGCTTGCTCCAAGACTCTTCGTTGAATGATATTAGCCAAACTACCTGGATCAACCAAATACGCTTAATTTTAAAATCTAAATTATTTAAGGTTATTACCAGAGCATCATTGTGTGGTAACATAAGGCCGTCAGTATCTTCTTCATTGAAAGTAATTTCATCATTCTATGGCACTTCGTAGATCCTTTTTCCATGAGTGACTGATATCTTTATCTTCTTTGAAGCTGAAAATATCACACCAATCACTTCAACCCCTCCAAAAATCATGTTTATTAAGAGGCGAGGAGAACCTGTTGGTTTCGCCGGTTCCGTTGCATCACGAACTTTGCCATAATTATTCTTAGCCCGGTCACTAAATAATTCCCTAAGATGCCAATCTTTTAGAAACTTCACCATCTCTTCACGCAGGTGCTTGAAGTCCCTAGTCTTATGAACATGTGTTTCATGAAATTCACACCATAAATGAGCATCTCTTTGATTAGGGTACGACCGAATTGATTTCAGGAACCTTGCTTCTTTATGTTTCTTATGGCAGAAACCAGCTCCACCAGGCCAATATTGAAACTGTAAGCAGACAACTTGGAATAACTTGAATTCCGAGACCTAGATAGCTCTTTATCTTTCACTTCTGCTACTTTGACCACGATCAATTATCCTATATGAACCAGGTCTCTCTATCAACTGATAACCCCTAATTCCATGTCCTTGCATAGTTCGAAAATCTGATTTTTGGTTTGACGCATACAGTTAGAACTGACATCTAGAGGACCTCCGGTCTGTGTTTAGGTTATTTCTTGACCTTTCTAGGTTCTGATCACGGTTATGAACTACCAGAGAACTCAATTGATGATCTTCTATTCTAACGTTTGATTCATAATTCTTATGAACATCAGCCCATGTGGTTGCCTGAAATTTCAACAAGCTTTCCTCCAACTTCATTAAGGCATCAAAGCTTAAGGGATTAAGGACCTTCGTAAATTCCTCTGCTGCCCCACTCATCTGGTACTGTCAGTAGCAATATTCATTCCTTTTGGAACTTGATCACGAACTCTCAAAGTAATTCTGAGTCTCCTTGAGGGAGGATGTCTGCTTTTTCACGGAGAAGTACTTGAGAGAATGGAGGGAAGGGGCCCTTAATCAAACGCAAGGAAGAAGAGTGGGTCTGTTCTTGAACTTGAGCTTTAATAAAAGAATCTGCAAGAATTTTAAAAGAATTAATTGAGTGTTCATGCAAAATTCAGTACCATGTAAAATCCCTTTTCGTTCAGGTCTCTCCGAATTAGAAAAACTGATTTAATCTCGTGTGGAGCCAAATCAGTTTACTATACAATAGTGGCGTACGTTGTAATGTGCTCTGGCAGATCTGTTGTTCTATTATATTTTGGAATATTCGATATCTTAAATCTCTTTGGAATAAAATCTAAAGTCGCGCTACCTTTAAACGGAATTTGTATACATTTCTTTGAGTCCAGACCCTTTAGGACCGGAGGCGCTCCTGGAATCTGGTCCATCCGAACATGAAATTATTTAGTATTTTAATCAATTCGGGTATTTATCTCTCTCACGCACCTCATGAGTTCATCCCTGAAAGTATCATCGATGGTATTTTCATTCCCAGATCCATTAATTGTACCCCTAGCTCGGTAATAGTCCGATCTAAACTCTACCCTTAAAGATATATTACCATTTTTCGGAACTGTTTGATTTATAAACACACTAGGAGGGGATCAAATTCCATCATTTGAGTTATTTGAAGTCGCTGTTATCGCTTGTTGAAGCTCAATCATTATCTAGTCCTGGCTCGATAGATGGTTCTTACTTTTCCTTTGTTGCACTCTCAAACTTTTCATGATATCGACAACAAGCTCATCAACCAAATCATCAGGAGTGAAACTTCTTGCACACCGAGTATTCCTTTCCATCCAACTTGGATTTGATTTGCTCCTATCATAATGAGTTTCACCAGTTGAATCGTCTTGTTTATCAACTGCGTACATGATGTACATTGCCCATAGGCTCATTATTGTTGTTCACACTAGCATTGAGCAAATTGTTGACATCATTGTATGTCATAGCTACAGTAAAAACTTTAAAGAAAGTTAGTAAAAAATGAGCAGATCAAAATAACACCATAATTGTCTAAGCCCCACGGTGCGCGCCAATCTGTTTACCCATAAAAATGTATATTTGAATTTGTATACGTGATTTTGATGGTAGCATAGAAACCCTTGTTTTAGTTGTATTTTTCACTATAATTACTTTGCTTTCCTCATGTTTGAGATTAAATAATGATGATTTGAACTTATTATGTATTTTATGCCTTGCAGAAAATGATTCCGAGTTAAAAAGATAAATTAGAGCTAAATCGAATAATTTTGAGCTTTGACGTCTGAGTAAAAGTCCAAGAATTAAAAACAGAATCGTGTTCGGGGGTCGATGACCAAGTATGGGTAACAAAAAATGAGAAAAACACATAACTCTAAGAAAAAGAACTATCACGCCACATGGGGCGCAGTGAGGCGCGGCGCGACAGTGCAAATAGGGCCTGATTGACAAGAATCGAGCTCTCTGAACTTCTCCATTATTGTAGCGCATGGGGCGCCATGCCCTGCGCTGCGCCTATGCAATTTTGTTAACGTGTTTTCCCTCTTCGGCTTGGAAAGGATAGTTATGTCCGGACACGTTCCTACTTGATTTAAATACACCAAATATATAATTTTGGGAGGACTTTAGACCTACAATGGATTTAAGGAGTAACTAAGGTAAGGAGACACAAGATTTCATCAAAAATTCAACCAACAATCAGTACAATAAGGGAGTTTGTATCGGATTATTAACGTTGATGTTTTCTATATGTTTAAACCTTTTTAGATGACTTTTTTCATTGCTATGGAGTATTTTTCTCTTAGGGTGTTGACAAACATGGTGTATTGATTATTTGATTTGGGATTCAATTCTTGACATTTGATTGACTAAATTGAGGGATTTTTGAATTGTATTGTAAAGTTATTCTTTGCTGACTTAATCGAAAGAGGAGTTGATATTGAATTTCTTTACATCTCAAGCTCTAGTTTAATTTTGTGATTCACCTAGGTAATCAAAAGAGCCTCTATAATTATTAATCGAACTAGAAATAGGGAAATATTCGTGATAAGTTACCCTTTAGACTAAAGCCATTATTATATTCATTGCAATTGTTCACCGTGCTTCAATTAGATTATTTTTAGAAATTAACGTTTAATCAAAAGAGGAACCTTAACTTCAAGTGTAATCCAATTATCTGGTGAATTTGTGAGACTCAATAGTATTATAGAGTGAACTAAGTTAAGAATTGGATCCCAAGTCAATTATCTTGCACCTGTCAATTCAATGACCCTTATCTCTCCAACTGATATTTCTGTGTTGCTCAACTCCTGTCTTCCATAATCAATTGATAATTACTATAATTGTAATAGTAAATTGCACTTCATAATCATTCCAATCAAGTGTTACTTTTTCTGGATAGCAATTAACTAGAGATTATTCGAACACTAATCCAATCCTTGTGAGATGATAATTAAACTATACTATCTTTGACTATCGAGCATTAATTTCGTATTATTTTTTGCGCTCGACAAAATTTTGGCGCCGTTGCCAAGGATTGGCAATCAACATTGTTCAAAACAGTTTTTGGTGCTAATTCAGGAACCAATATAATTTTCTTGTTTTCACATTTTCTCACTTGTGTGCAGTAAATAGGTTTAACTTCTCTGGTGTATGACTCGGTCGTCTTCAAAGGAAGTGATACCTTACGATCCAGAATTGGAGAAACACGTGCGATAAATGCAAAAAGAAACAGGATTTAGCAAATATTTCTTGGGGCAATCTTCGACCCAAGAACACATGGCAAAAAACGGTGATGATGGAGTCGATTTGGCCGCAATGGAATCAACCCAATGAATAGAACTAGTTGCACGGGCAGCTGCTGACGCAACTCTGGAGATGATGAAACTGTTAATGGGGATGGTGGATGGAGATTCAACCTGAACCAACCTCTTGTGGAAAATGCATTCGAGAATATGGGTCCCAGGGCAAGTAGATCATTGGGTGGCTATGCCTGATTAGTCTATAATTAGGGACTGTCAAGTGTCAAACCTCCACCTATAGTAACAAATAATTTTGAGTTGAATAAAGGCTTGATTCAAACCATCTAAAATAATTGTGTCTTTAGAGGAAAGTAAATGAAGATCCTAACACTCACTTAATGGACTTTGAGGAACTCATGAACATATTTCAGTACAATAAAGTGTCAAAAGATGCAGTCTACTTAAGGGCATTCACCTTTTCACTGAAGCACGATGTGAACCACTGGCTTTGAAGCCTACCAACATGGTCCATCAGGACATGGGAAGATATGATGAAACATTTTCTTGACAAGTACTTCTCATCTGCAAAAATAGGAAAATTTAGAAGGGAAATCTATAATTTCTACCATAAGGACACTGAAATAGTCTTCGAAGCCTGGGAAAGATTCAAGTAAATAGTTATAAGGTGTTAGAATAATGGAATCGAATTGTGGATGTAATTCTAGGATTTTTGGGATGGACTGACACCCTCCTTACGACGAACTCTGAATATGCAGTTGGGGGTCCATTAATGAAGAAAATCCCGGAGGAGATTTTCTCTGTCCTTGATGAATTATCTTAGGATGCTAACCATTGGCCCTCTAAGAGTAACAAAAGAAGAAAATTAGCTGGGGTTCACCAAGTGGACTCTAACACATTATTGCAAGCCCAGCTATATACCATGACCAAAGAGATAAGAAAAATGAACTTAGCCAAGGTGCAGAGTGAGCCACAAGAAGCATGTGACTTTTGTGGAATGGGACACCCTATTCATGAGTGTCAAACTTCAGCTGAGGAAGTTAATATTGTTGGAACTATAATAGAGGTAAATACCAAGGTGGAAACAACTTCAATGCTATGGGACAAAGACATCTAGGTTTTTCATGGGGTTCACCTAGTGGGAGTTTAAACTCGTGGCAGAAAAATAATCCTAGAACCCAGGGTCAAGGACCTCCAGGTTTTTAGAACCATCCGAGGAAGCAGTACCAGCAATATTAGCCCCAACAGTCAAATCAGTCTAGTAAGGAAGATCTCATGAAGGCTTTCATCAACAAGTCTGAAGAGATGTTTGATACTCACAGTTCTGCTATTCAAAATCTGGAAAGACAAGTGCGTCAAATTGCCAACATGTTATCTGAGAGGTCTCGTGGGACTCTACCCTCTGATACAGAAAAGAACCTGAAGGAAACAATCAAAGTTATATCTCTGAGAAGTGGCAAAATGTTGGTTGACCTAGTTATGAAAAACTAGACCCAAAGTGATGAGCAACTAAACTGATACACTAGAGGAGAAAAAGAGTGAAGAGCAGAAAGGCCAGAGTGGTAGGGTACAAAAGTAGATTGAAGAAAGCAAACACATGACAACTCTACCATTCCCTCAAAAGATGAAGCAGAAAAAATTATACAAGTGCTTTGGGCAGTTCTTGGAGATACTCAAATATGTGAACTTTCCCTTCACAGAGGTTTTCACTCAGATGCTGCTTATGCTAGGTTCTTGAAGAAAATCTTGTCCAGCAATAGAAAGTTAGAGGAGACAACAATGGTCAAGCTGAATGCCCGTTGCAGTGTCATATTGCAAAATAAAATTCCTCAAAAGCGTGGGGACCCAGGAAGCTTCACTATACCATGCTCGTTGGGAGTGAGAAATTCAACAAGACTCTATGTGACTTTGGAGCTTCTATAAATCTAATGTCTTTGTCTGTGTTCAAAAAACTTAAAAGCGAGCTTGGAGTAATCAAATCCATACCAGTTTCCCTACAACTGGCTGACCATACCACCATCTTACCTGAAGGAATCCTAAAAGATATTCTAGTACGGGTGGAAAAGTTTGTGTTTCCCGTAGAATTTATTGTGGCGGACATGGAAGTGAACAAGAAGGTGCCTCTAATTCTAAGGAAGCCTTTTCTATGTATAGATAGAGCAATTCTTGATATCTACGATGGGCAGCTTAGGCTCAGAGTGGGTAGGTGTTTCAGATGAAGAGAATGATGAAATATCCTAGTGATGAGGCATCTGCCTACTCGTGTTTTAAGCTTGATGTTGTTGGGAGTTGGCTGAAAAATATAAGTTTGACAAGCTTGTGGGGGATACTCTAGAGAGGTGTATTACTCAGTATAGCATAGTGGAGGATAAAGATCCTGAAATAAAGAAAGAGGTTGAAGCTCTTAAGACTGAGGATCAAGTGATTGATGAGGAGGAACTCAAAAAGGAGGCGTCTAAGCCTAGTATGGAATTGAAAGTCCTCCCTACTCACTTGAAATATGTTTTTCCTGAAACTAATAATTTCTATGATTATTTCTGCTTACTTGACAAGAGAACAGAAACAAAAAATGGTGGAGATGCTGTGAAAGTACAAGAAGGCCATTTGTTGGACCATAGTTGATATTCAAGGAATCAGTCCAGCCATTTACATACACAAAATTTTGCTGAAAGAGAATAGCAAGCCAGTGGTGAAACCCCAACGCAAGTTGAATAAAAATCTCTCCTCTTTAATCTCTCTCTCCTCTCTCTTCTCTCTCCCCTCTACCTTTCCTTTCCCCTTCACCCTCTAATCCCTAAATAAGAGCAGTCAAGAACCCACTGTTGACCACCGCCGGCTTCTCCTTGCCTTTCCCCTATTCCCCACCACTTTTCTCTTTCTTTCCCCCCTATTTCTCTCTCCCGAAGGCACTACTACCTGCATCATATCCAACAGCCCCTTGTTGGTGACGTACCCAACAAGGAGCGTTATAGCAGGCTTCAGTAGCGGGCCCTACTGAAACAAAGTTTAGTGTGGGCGGAGGCAGCGGCTAGACATCTTCCAATACTTTCCAAGTTCTGTATTTCTTTGTTTTTACATATTTTGATTTATTCTGTATCTTTTTGTCATCATATATTTTGATTCTATTTTGTACCTTTCTTTCTCTTTATATAATTTGATTTATTTTGTATCTTTGTGTCATCATATATTTTGATTTTATTCTGTATCTTTCTCTCTTTATATCCTTTGATTTATTTTGTATTGTTTCTTTGTCTTTGTCGTTTGCAACGCATTCACTTGCATCAATTACTTGCTTTTTTGTAATTGTTTTCTACTAGTGCCTTAAGTTGAAAAATATATTCTTTTAGTTACCTTGTTGCGTATTGTAGTAGTACAAGCATAATATCCCTTAGATTATTGTGGCTGGGGCGAGTGATGGTAGAGTGAGGCCATGTCCTTGGGTGGGGCAGGGGGCGGGGTCAAGGGTGGTAAGGGAACCGCTAGGTTGAGTATTGGGTCATGGAATATAGGGACATTGATGTGGAAGTCTTTAGAGTTAGGGAAGATTCTCCAGAAAAGAAAGATTAATATAGCGTGTGTCCATGAGACTAGATGGTTGGGTACTAGGGCACGGGAAGTTAACGGGTTTAAATTGTGGTATTCAAGAGGTGTTAGGGACAAGAACGGAGTAGGTATTTTACTTGATAGAAATCTCAGAGAGCTAGTGGTAGATGTTAGGAGAGTGAACGATAGGCTAATAACTATTAAGCTAGTAGTTGGTAGGTTCACTTTAAACGTGATTAGTGCATACGCGCCTTAAGCGGGCTTGGACTAGAAAGGCAAGAGGCACTTCTTGGAGAATTTGGACGAGGTGGTTCATGGTGTCCCGCTTACCGAGAAGCTTTTCATATGAGGTAATTTTAATGGTCATATTGGGGAGTCTTCTAGGGTCTATGACTATGTGCATGGCGGGTTCGGCTTTAGAGGTAGGAACGAGGAGGGAATTTCTTTATTGGAGTTCGCTAAAGCTTTGATTTGGTGATAGTTAACATGTGTATTTAGAAGAGGGAAGACCACTTGGTCACTTTCCGGAGTACGGTGGCCAAGACTCAGATTGATTACCTTCTCTGCAGGAAGTATGATAGAGGCATGTGCACTGATTGCAAGGTTATCCCGAGTGATTGTCTATCAATACAACATAGGCTCTTAGTAATGGACCTAGAGATTAAGAGAAAGAGGAAGAATGACATATGGTCAACCCAAGATCAAGTGGAGAGCCTTGACTAAGGACAAAGCTCATGAGTTGAGGGAGAAGTTGGTGGCTATGGGGGCTTGGAGGAGTAGTGGGAACGCGAGTAGTATGTGGACCACGATAGCGAATTGTATTAGGGAAGCTGCTAGAGAGGTGTTAGGGGTCACGAATGGATACTCGGTAGGCCACAAAGGGAACTGGTGGTGGAATAAAGAAGTCTAAGAAAACGTATAAGGCAAGAAAGTAGCATATCTGAAACTTGTAGAGAGCCCAGTCGAGGAGGAGAGGATGATGAATAGGGAGTGCTATAAGAAGGCTAAGAAAGAGGAAAGATTAGCGGTCACGACGGCTAAGATTGCAGTATTTGGGCGCTTGTATGAGGAGTTGGGGAGTAAAGGCGGTGACAAGAGAATGTATAGGTTAGCTAAGGTTAGAGAGAGGAAGGCTCGGGACTTGGATCAAGTGAGGTGTATTAAAGACTAGGATGGTCAGGTTTTGGTGGATAAGGCATCTATTAGGCTTAGGTGGCAGACATATTTCCATAAACTCTTGAACGAGGATGGGGACAGGAACATCGTGCTTGGGGAGTTGAAGAACTCGGAGAGCCAATGAGATTTTGGTTTTTGTGGGCGCTTTAAGGTGGAGGAGGTTGAGGGGGTGGTGCGGATGATGAGTAGGGTTAAAGCGACTGAGCCGGATGAGATTCTGGTAGAATTTTGGAAGGATGCGGATCGGGCAGGATTGGAATGGCTTACTGGATTGTTTAATGTCATATTTAGGACGCAGAAGATGCCCGATGAATAGAGGTAGAGCTTGATGGTCTAGGAGTACAAGAATAAAGGGGACCTGAATTGCAACAACTATAGGGGTATCAAGTTGTTGAGTCACACTATGAAAATTTGGGAGTGGGTGGTGGAGATGAGGTTAAGGAAAAGTGTGTCTATTTCGGAGAACCAGTTCGGATTCATGCCAGGGAGGTCTACTACATAAGCCATTCATCTTGTGAGGAGACTGGTAGAGAAGTATAGGGAGAGGAAGAAAGACTTGCATATGGTGTTTATTGACCTAGAGAAAGCCTACGACAAAGTCCCTAGGGAGGTTCTATAGAGATGTTTGGAGGTTAGTATAATCCCAGTAGCGTACACTAAGGTGATTAGGGATATGTGTGATGGTGCTAAATCTCAGGTAAGGACTATGGGAGAAGACTCGGAACTCTTAGCCCATTTTTACGCGACACATCCAAGGGGAGGTGCCATGGTATATGTTATTTACAGATGATATAATACTGATTGACGAGACACGCTACGGGATTAACGCTAGGCTGGAGGTTTGGAGACTGACCCTGGAGTCTAAAAGTTTCAAGTTGAGTAGGACAAAATCAGAATACATGGAGTGCAAGTTCAGTGAGAGGACACATGAAGCAGAAGTGGACGTAAAGATTGTTACACAAGTCATTCCCAAGAGAAATAGTTTCAAGTAACTTGGGTCTATTATCCAAGGCAACCGGGAGATTGACGAGGATGTTACACATCGTATTGGAGCGGGGGGGATGAAATGGAGGCTCGCATCTGGTGTTATGTGTGATAAGAATGTGCCACTAAGACTTAAGGGCAAGTTATACATAGTGGTAGTTAGACCGATTATATTGTATGGAGCTGAGTGTTGGCCAGTCAAGAAATCCCATGTCCAGAAAATGAGAGTAGCAGAAATGAGGATGTTGAGATGGATGTGTGGGCATACCAGGAAAGATAAGATTAGGAATGAAGTTATTAGGGACAAGGTGGGAGTGGACCCTGTGGAAGATAAATTGTGGGAATCGAGGTTGAGATAGTTCAGGAACGTGATGAGGAGAGACAACGATGCCCCGCTAGAAGGTGAGAGGTTGACATGGAAGGTCTGAGTAAGGGTAGAGGCAGGCCAAAGAAGTATTTGGGAGAGTGATTAGGCAGGACGTGGCATTGCTTCAGCTTACTGAGGACATGACCCTCAATACGAAGGTGTGGAGGTTGAGCATTAGAATTGTAGGTTGATAGGTAGTTGAGAGTTTCTCCTAATCGTACCAGTAGTATTAGTACTATTCTTATATTTTCGTGTTCCTAGATCATTGTTATCCCATATTGTGTCATTCTTACCAGTTTTGTTAGTAGTATTCTTGTACTTCTTACTTTTAGATCTTTGTTATTATACATAGTGTCTTTGTTTTTTCTTATGTTGTTATTATTGGTTGCTTCATGTTTGTGTTTTTTTACGCTGAGGGTCTATCGAAAATAGCCTCTCTATCCTTATAAGGTAGGGGTAAGTCCTGGGTATACACTACCCTCCCCACACCCCACTTGTGGGATTACACTGATTTTTTTGTTGTTGTTGTTGTTGTTGTTGTTGTTTTTGTTCACAAGGAGATTATCAACTTGTTAGATACGGGAGTGATTTTCCCTATCTTTAATAGCCAATGGATTCGTCCTGTATAAGTGGTGCCTAAGAAGGGGGCCATGATGATGGTGAAGAATGAAGACAGTGAATTGATCCCAACAAGAACAGTCATAGGGTGGCGAATATGCATTGATTATAGAAGGATGAATGATGCAACAAGGAAACACCACTTTCCACTCCCCTTTTATTGATCAGATGCTCGAGAAAGTGGTTGGACATGGTTGTTATTGTTTCTTGGATGGGTACTCAGGCTACAATTAGATACCCATTTCCCCAGAAGATATTGAGAAGACTACTTTTACTAGCCCTATAGGTATTTTTGCTTACAGGAGGATGCCATTTGGGTCGTATAATGCACCAGCCACTTTTCAGACGTGCATGATGTTTATCTTCTCAGATCTGAATGGGAAGTGCCTAAGGTATTCATGGATGACTTTACTCTATTTGGTGATAATTTTGATGACTACTTGAAAAACTTAGAGCTTGTGCTTAAACATTGTGAATCCACTTACCTGGTTCTTAACTGGGAGAAATGTCACTTTATGGTGAAAGAAGAAATCATTCTTGGCCACAAAGTGACTACGCATGGCATTGAAGTTGACAGAGCAAAGGTTTATGTAATTGCTAGACTCCCTCCACCAACTTTTGTGAAGAGCATAAAGATTTTCTTGGGACATGTTGGGTTCTATAGAAGGTTCATCAAAAACTTTTCCAGCATTACCAAGCTATTGACTGCATTGCTAGCGAAAGATGTCAAGTTTGTGTTCACTGTGGAGTGCCTAATAGAATTCTAATTAATTAAAGAAAAACTTGCTAGTGTTCTTATTATGTTGACGTCTGATTGGAGCCAGCCATTTGAAATAATGTGTGATGCTAGTGATGTAATGGTGGGAGTAGTTCTGGGACAAAGGAAAGATAAGATATTTAGGCCCATCTATTGTGCAAGTAGAACATTGAACGATGCTCAAGTGAACTATGCCACTACTGAGAAAGAGTTATTTAGGGTGGTATTCGCTTTTGAAAAGTTTAGATCATATCTTGTGGGGAGTAAAGAAACTGTACACACTTATCACTCAGCTTTAAAATATTTGTTAAGTAAGAAAGAGTCCAAGCCATGTTTGATGTGGTGGATGTTGTTGCTCCAAGAATTTTACCTTGAGATCAAAGATATGAAGGGCACTGAAAATTAAGTCGCATATCATCTATCTCGACTTGAGAGACCTCCGGTAGAGACAGTAGAAATAAGTGAAGAATTCCCTGATAAGCAAATTTTCTCCATAGTTGCGGTCTCCGAAAGACCGCCTTGGTATGCTAATATAGCCATCTTTTTGGGTAGTGGATGGTTGATGCGTGACCTCTCTCGTGATCAAAGAAGGAAGCTGCAAGGTGAGGTAAAAAGTTATTTTTAAAATGACCCCTTCTTGTTTAAACTGTGTGCAAATGGTGTGATTCGAAGATGTGTACCTAAAGGAGAGATGGCAAGCATTTTGTCTCATTGTCATGATGGAGCAGTTGGAGGATACTATGGTGGAAATCGCACTACAGCAAAAGTCATGGAAGCTAGTTTCTATTGGCCTAATTTGTAAAAAGACGCACGGGAATATGTAGATGCATGTGACAAGTGTCGAAGGGCATGTAACATTAGCAAGAGGGATGAGATTCCGCTAAACTCCATTCTGGCATGTGAAATATGTTATGTGTGGGGCATTGACTTCATGGGGGCATTCTCATCGTCTTATTCTTATGAGTATATCCTAGTAGCCATTGACTACATCTCTAAATGGGTTGAAGAAATCCCTACTAGGACCAATGAAGCTCGGGTGGTGTGTGAGTTCTTGCGGAAGAACATCTTTACCCATTTTGGGACAACTCGAGTGATTATCGGTGACAATGGGTCGCCTTTTGTGAACAAGCAGTTTGTTGCATTGTTGTCCAAGTATGGGGTCACACATAAAACTGGAACCCTGTACCATGTCCAAACTAGTGGGCAAGTTGAAGTAGCTAACCGTAAGCTTAAACGAATTATTGAAAAGACAGTTAGTTATTCTCATAAGGATTGGTTTGTGAAATTGGATGAAGCTCTATGGATATACAGAACTACATTCAAAACAACCATAGGGACTTTACCTTTCCAATTAGTGTATGGAAAATCGTCTCACCTACCTGTTGATTAAGAACATAAAGCTCATTGGGCAATTAAGTTGCTTAATCTTGATCTTATTCTTGCATGTGAACACAGGTTGTTGCAGATGCACGAATCTTCAAGGAAAAGACAAAGAGGTGAAATTCGTCTAACTAAACTAAAAGAGTTTCTCAAAGGGACAAAGTCTTGCTATACAATAGTAGACTTAGGTTGTTCCCCTGAAAATTCAAGTTAAGATGGACGGGTCCGTATGTGGTGAAACATGTCTCACCGTATGGCGCCACTGAAATGTAAGATGAGGAAGGGAGAGAGAGCTTTCAGGTCAATGGACACAGGTTGAAGTCGTATTTTGTTGGAGTAGAATGTAAGTAATCCTCTATCATAGTGATCAAATGAGTCTAAGTGACGGAGTCAAGCTAACGACTATAACTCAGAACTACTTCTAACCCTTTTTCTTGCTTTTGTAGAATAGTATAGATGATTGTAGATTAGGATTATTAGAGTGTAAGAGTTTTGATATTTGTAGAGACTTGTATTGGAATGAATTGGACATAAAATAAGTATAAAATGGAGTTGGGGAGCAAACCGTGGGCTAAAAAGCAAAAATTGGCGAAACTCTAAGAACTTTGGCCTAGCGCGCCGCGTGGGGTGCCGCGTCCTGTGCCGCGCTAGGCCAAAAAGGTGACTCTAATAGAAATTTGGGTCTATGAAAAGTCCCACTACCGTGCCGCATGGGGTGCCGCACCCCGCGATGCAATAGTATTTTTTTCATCCATTTTATTTTAAAAAAATTGAAAAGGAAAAAAAATTGCCTGACCCTTTTCTGCCCCAAACCCATTTTCCCTTTCCCCCTTTTTCGCCCATTATTCATTTCATCTCTAACTTTTCTCTAACTCACCCTACAATTTCTCTTCCTCTCTAAATTCTTCCATCTCCATCGCTCGTCAAGGTAATTCTTCTTTTTCTTTCACCTTTCTCTTTCTTTTAGTAGGAAGTAGTAATACATAGGTTGTTTTTAGTTTAATTTCTAACCCTAGGTAATTTTGTTTTGATAATTCTATATTTATTTTATTCATAATTTGGATGAAGTTTTGTTTGTATATGATGGGATTAGTTAGTCCTTGTGTGTGGATGATTTTATGTAGGTATTGGTACTTATGGAATAATTTTGTGATGAACTTTGGGAGGAATGGCATTATGGCCGAAAATGTGGCCTTTTTGGTTGAAATTGGAGCACTTGGTGCTAGTGCTAGGATTTGGCGATGTTGTGGTTGTTATTGGGTGTTTGATTGGTGTATTTGTGTGGTGGTTCTAGCCCACTTTGAGTTGAAATTCTATGTTATATAATGTGTTTGGTAAAATGCCCTAGTGATATAAATTGTGTCTTTTGTTGCTAATTTGGAAGGTAATTAAATTGTAATGAAGTTATGATAGATGATGAGTGTGGCGTGGGCAGTCATATTCTTATTTTGTGAAATTGTGCAGTTAGCCCCGAGTGCTAATCGATTAACCACCACATGTTATTGTGTTACTAGTTGCTAATTGTGGTGTCCGATTCATGCTATATACTTGTGTAGTTTTGTAGTATAACTTCTTGATTTTCTTTTCTTAGTTATTAGTTTAGATTCTTGGTTTTGTACTTTAACATAGTGTAGTGTAGTCGTTGGTTGTTGTTAGTGTAATGTTATTTAGGTGGTTGGGTGGGTTGGTGATGACTTGTGATGTGCTTATAATGGGGTAGTTTGAGTGCCCGGTATACATTGTACCTGTGAACATGCCAATAACATAAGTGTGGGGTGGTTCCCCGTTTGGTCTTGCTTTTTATTCTAAGTGTTGTGGCTAATTATACTCATCTTGTGCAAGTACAGTGTATCATCATCCAAGTAAGTGTGTCAACACTTGTTCCTCTGGATTTACCTCGAGTAGTAGGAAAGGAGGTAGGCGGGCAGAACCCACTGCCCTAGTGGAAGAGGATATAGAGAAAATTGACCCTGATGTTGACGTGGTCGTGGAGTGCAAGTTTGGCATTCAGGTTGTCCCTGCTCATGGTAGACATTGGTATATGACCTTTGTCCCTGCTGTGAACCCGGATCCCGAGGTTGCAATTGATGATGGGAAGCTATCCCGGAAGTATTCTGTGATTTATAACAATATCCGGGCCCTGGGCTTTGAGAGTTTGTTCCGTCTCGGTTATGCGGTAAAAGTGAACTTAATTAAGGAGTTCTATGCCAACTGGAAGCCCGAGGCTAGTTTGGATGATGTGTACGAGGTACAGTTATGAGGCAAGGAGATCCCCTTTTCCTCTTAGGTGATCAACCAGATTATGGGATTCACAGAGCACTCTCACAAGTTATTCCAGAGTTTTCTTCCTCGCCCGAAATATCCTAGTATCAGACGCCAGCTGTGAGGACCTAACTTTGTGTCTACATGTATGCAGGATACCAACAAATGTCACAAGGATATGAAGAAAGGCATATTCCAGCATCCAGCTAAGGTTCTTCCGCAGTTAATAAAAGCCAAAATTATGCAAACTCAAAGTGACATTGATGTCTCGAGGGTGAAGGTGTGCCTGATTTATGTCTTCTTGGCCCGGACGAAGTTCGACCTCGAAAAGATTATGCTAGAACATATGGCTAGAGTGCGACCATTTGGGGCCCGCCGCCTCTTTTACCCGAGTATGATCGCTCGACTGCTGAGGACGCACCATGTGAATAAGGATCCTAACTTTGATCGGACGATCCCGATGTCGCGGCTTATTAAGGCCTTTGATGTTACGTTTGTGATAGACCCTTCTCCCGTTGATGCTACTATGGACCAGATGGTGGTTCATATCGAGGAGACACTGCATCTGATGTTCGTTGATATGAACCTTCGTGCTGATAGGGGAGATTGACTTAGATGAGCTGCAGCAGGATCATCCTCTCTCTACTATCACACAGCAGTGGTTGGGTCAGGCCGAGGGAGTACAACTTCCACCTAACGAGGATGTAAACTTTGTACCCTCTAATGATGAAGAGTACTTGCGCACCTTCGAGGGTACTGGTGATGATTAGGCCGAGGGCCTCAGGGAGTCACTTTTTCACCCTTGCTCTATTGTTTTGCATTGGGGACAATACATTTTCTTAGGTGTGGGGTGGAGTGGGGTACTCTCATTTGTGTGTACTTGTTTGTTTTTTCTTTTGCCACTTGATATTATTTTGATCTATTTCTTGATTTCATTAGATGATATTTAGTCTGTAATAATCCTAACTCTAGTTCTAGTCAGCATGTAATAGTTAGTAATTATAATTGTTTAGTTCCGACTCTTCCCAACGATGAATTTTCTCGACTGTATTCTTGAGTGATTTGAAATCGAATGAAAAAATACAAAAAAAAAAAAATCAAAAAAAAATCAAAAAAGAAATTTAAATCTAAAAATATGTCTTTTATTTCTATTTACCTTCTTAGATAGTGTAATAATTCCCCATTGATTTTTTTTAGTGTCGTGATTCTTTTTCAGATGTTTTACTTGAACCGGGTATAGTTAGTTTTTTTTTGTAGGAAGAAAGAATCTTGACTTGTAGTGCTAATTGGAAGCAATTTTTCTTTAGTTTGTTGTGCCTTGAGAGCAGTGAGTGTCGTAGTATGACGCTTAGGCTTGAATTGTTAGTATATATGTATTAAATTGTTAGTATATATGTATTAAATTGATTACGGGGGTGTAGTCACTATTATTCAAATGTATCTTACCTGTCCTGCAGCCTACATTACAACTAATTAATATCATACTTGATCTTTGACTGAATGAGCTCAAATTAGTAGAGTATTACATTACGAGTAAGCCTATGGTACGTCTTTTGTGGCATATAAATTTTATTTTGAGAGTGAGTGAATTCATTCTATCTTTAGTTCCTAATTGTTCTTGAATTTGTTGTGTGTGGAACTACTCTCTAATTTTGGTGTAAAGGCACATGATTTGTGAAGTAAAGGTAATGTCTCTGGCCTCTATGTTAGAGTAAGTGAACATGTTTTAAAAAATAAATGGCGCTTGTGAGTTGAGCCTTGAGGCTAGGTGGTTTGGTATGGCGCTTAATCTACTTTAAATATTCTTGGCATAATGAGTTAGGAAAGTTGTTTAATGAAAAGATCATCTCTATGTGAAATGTAGTTGGATTTCTCAAGGACGAGCAATGATTTAAGTGTGGGGTGTTGATGGTAGGATAAAAACTCATGTTTTAACCGTATTTTGTATTCTAATTACTGCATTTTACTTGTGTTTGAGCTTAAATGATGATGATTTACACTTATTACGTGTTTTAGGCCTTCAGGAAATGATTCCGAGTTAAGAAGATAAATTGGAGCTAAATCGAACAATTTGAAACTTTGAAGTCTGAGTAAAAGTCCAAGAATTTAAACTGGGATCGCGTTCGAGGGGCGATGACCAAGTCTGGGTAACAAAAAATGAGAATAAAATATAACTCTAAGAAAAAAACACTACCCCCCCCCCCCCCGCGCATGGGGCTCCACGAGGCACATCGCGGCAGTGCAAATAGGGCATAACTGACATGAATTGAGCTCTCTGAACTTCTCAATTAGCGCAGCGCATGGGGCTCCGCACTTTGCAATTTTGTCAGAGTGTTTTCCCTCTTCGGCTTGGAAAGGATAGTTTCGTTCGAACCCGTACTTGTTATAAATATACCAAAAATACAATTTTGGGTGGACTTTTGACCTTCGAAGGATTTGAGGAGAAACTAAGGCAAGAAGATACAATATTTTATCAAGAATTCAACCAACAATCGGTGCAATATGGGAGTTTGTATCAAATCATTGACGTTGATATTTTCTATGTCTTTAAACCTTTTTGAGATGACTTGTTCCATTGCTATGGAGTAGTTTTCCCTTAGGGTATTGATAGACATGGTGTATTAATAATTTGGTTATTGATTCCATTCTTAAAATTTGATTGACTAAATTGATGGAGTTTTGAATTGTATTGTAAAGTTATGTAAGGACCCAGCTGGTCGTTTTGAGCATTTACATGTCTGTTTGGTGGTTTGAGGACATGAGTAGCTTTGTTTGATGTATTATGACTTGCATGTTTTGTCAGTTTTAGTTTTCGAGTAGTTCGAGATTGATTTGGAAGAATTATTCTCATTTTAGAAGCTTTATGTTGGAAGAGTTGACCAAGTTTGAATTTTGTGTATTTGACCTCGGATCGAAGTTTCGATGGCTCCGTTAGATCTGGATGATGATTTCAGACTTGGGCGTATGCCCGAATTTGCATTTAGATATTTTTAGAAGGTTTTAGCTCAAATTGGCAAAAGTTGGTAATTTGAAGGTTTGAAAAGTTCATAGGTTTGACCGGGAGTTGACTTCGATGTTATCGGGTTCAGATTGTTATTCCGGAAGTTAGAACAGGTCCATTTTGTCATTGAAACTTATATGCAATGTTTGGCTTTATTCCGAGTTGATTTGGTAGGATTCAGACGCATTCGACAAAGTTTAAAGTTTGAAAGTTAAGAGAATGATCTTCGATTCTTGGTTTTGATGTTATTTGTGATGTTTCCAGCTTTTAGATAAGTTTGAATTAGGTATATGAACTTGTTGGTATGATTGGACGGTGTCCCGAAGGGCTCGGGTGAGTTTCAGGATGGTTTTGGACCATTTTTAGATGCTTGTCAACTGCTAGTTTTTGGCTACATGGGTGTACATCGCGATCACGGAGCTCTGGGCCACGATCGTGAAGAGTAAAATGCAATAATGGACCTGTGAAATGCGTTCGCTGAGAGAAAGTTTGCGTTCGCGAAGAAGAAATTTATGCTGTCACTGAATTGATTTCGGCGGCTTATATCTTGCAATCTGTAAAGAACTTTGAGATAATCAAAAATTAAAGTTCTAGCTCTTTGAGTCTAGTTTTAAGAAAATCAAACCGTTTGTTATTTTGAGTTTTTTTAAAAAAAATGTTATGGTCGTTATACTACAGGCTATCTGGAAAGCGTTTAGGAAGTTTTGATGGAGTTTGTTCATCGTGATCACGGGGCTTCATGGCCGCAATCGCGAAGGGTAAAACTGTGATGGACATTTGATAAACTGCGATCGTAAAGAAGGACGATTGGCAGAGCTTTAAAATGTCTAATTTCGGGATTTTGAATTTATTTTCTTCACTTTGAGTTCTTGGAGCACAAGTAAGGCAACTTTGGAGGAGATAAATATCAAAATCTTGAGGATAAGTAATTTTATATTTGGGTTGACTATAAAAATAAATTCATGGATTATTACACCTAAATCAAGGATTTGAAGAGAAGAAAATGAGGTTTTTTTACTTGAATTTAAGAGAATGAATTTTGGGATTTTGAATATGAAACTGGGGTCGGGTTAGGATGAAACTTATATGGTTAGACTCGTATTCGAATAGGTTGTCGGAATTTTTGAGTTTTGCCGGGTTCTGAGATGTGGGCCCGGGTTAACTTTTTTGGTTGATTTTGAGTATTTGATTAAAGATTCGACCTTTATCATTTGGGTTTGATTTCTATGGCATTATTTGATGTTTTGAGTTGCTTTTGGCTAGTTTTGAGTCGTTCAAAGGTCGATTCATGCGAGATGGCATTTCTACAATATTGTTTTGGCTTGTTCGAGGTAAGTAACATATCTAAAGTTTGATTTGAGAATAATTATTCCCGAGTACTATGATATTTGGGATGTGTTGGGGTGACAGGCGTGCTAGCTGTCGGGCGTGTGTGCGTACACTGAGGTATTCATATCCGGGCAGTTCTTATGCTATTATGTGCCTTGTGTCTCTATCATGCTTCTTGATATCATATTTTCTCCATTTGTATGACTACGTGAGTTGTTATTCATGCTAGAAATCATCTCTAGGCTATCTGCTTTATTGTTTGAGACATGATAGGGTTATGTCTCCATGTTGAGCTAGTTTCCTTTATCGTATTCATATTGCTCAGTCATGATAGTTATATCTGCATGTTATATCTCTGCCACTATGCACTTTTGATAGGTTGTATCACTTGTTATTGGTGTCCTTGTACGTGATACGAGTTGAGCTGAATTTATGGCACATTGTGATACTTTGTGTTGTATAATTGGATTATGTGTCTGTGAGATATGAGACATTGAGACTTGAGCAGATTGAAGACTGATGTGAGCCATGGAGCCGTGTTCTGAGTTATATTTGGACCAGGGTTGCACGCCGCAACAGATTAATATTTGGATTGAAATGCACGCCGCAACAGATTGATATTTATGGCACATTGTGATACTCCGTGTTGTATAATTGGATTATGTATCTGTGAGATGTGAGACATTGAGACTTGAGCAGATTAACGACTGATGTGGGCCATGGAGCCGTGTTCTGAGTTATATTTGGATCTGGTTGCACGCCGCAACAGATTGATATTTGGATTGGAATGCACGCCGCAACGGATTGATATTTGGATCGAGTTACACGCCGTAACATTTCATATTGACTATTGATTAGCGCTTGGGCCAGGACCTGCCCCTCCGGAGTCTGATATTACAGTGAGCCCAGGTACAGTGATATACATGTGCTTTGGTGAGGGGCATTTATGCTAGGCACATGTACAGTGCTGAGTGATTGTGCGTGTGATGGTGAGGGGCATTTGAGCCAGGCACCTTGAGTGTGCTAAGAATGAGTGTACTTGATGATTCATTGTGATGTTGTTTACTTGACATGTAGGTTTAGAGATGTATTTTTCTCATGCTAGATGGAAATATGGTGTTATTGACTTGACATATAGGCATAGAGATATATTTTTCTTATTATAATTAGTAGATAAAAAGTCTTATCTGTTGTTGAAAGTTTGAAAAAATCATAGTTCTCTGATAAACTCATATTCTTAGTGACTTCGGTGAAAGATTTAGGCTTTAACTATTATACTTGTAAAGCATGTCTAATTTTCCGTATTTGTGAACGAGTTGAACATGATATCTTTTGAGTTATTTATTGTTACTGCCATCACTATATCATGTGTTGTTGTTGATCACTGATGTTGGACACTGACTTTTTTCCGAGCTCGTCATTGCTTTCAACCTGAGGTTAGGTTTGTTACTTATTGAGTTAATGAGGTTGGTTGTACTTATACTATACTTTTGCACCTTGTGTGCAGATCTTGGAACTGAGATGTTGTGGATTACGAGAACTGGAACTGAAGATGTGCCTGCCTTCCGGATATAACTACCACTTGACCTTGTTGATGTTAGATTTGAATTCTGTTTATGTATATTCCAAACAAATATTGTATTTATTTCATACCATCTTTGTAAATCTAAGTCTTAGTGGCTCATGACTTACCAAACTTTGGGTTATTGTATGGGAATTCAATTACTTCACTTATTAATTTTATATTATTTTTAGTAGAATTATGTTGACTGTTATTTGGCTTTCCTAGTGGGTTAAGTTAAGGTACGACTAGGCCGATTTTGGGTCGTGAAAAGGTCTTCATTATTTGACTTAAACAAAGTAGGAGTTGATATTGAATTTCTTTACATCTCATGCTCTAGTTTAATTTTGTGATTCATCTAGGTAATCGAAAGAACCTCTTTAATTATTAATCAAACTAGAGAACATGGAATATTCGTGAGAAGTTACCTATTAGACTAAAACCATCATTATATTCATTGCAATTGTTCATCGTGCTTCAATTAGATTATTTCCAGAAATTAACGTTTAATTGAAAGAGGAACCTTAACTTCAAATGTAATTTAATTATCTGGTGAATTCATGAGCATCAACAGTATTATAAAGTGAACTAAGTCAAGAATTGGATTTCGAGTCAATTATCTTGCACTTATCTAGTCAATTACACTTATTTCTCCCACTGATATTTCTGTGTTGTTCAACTCCTATCTTCCGATTGATAGTTGCTTTAATTTTAGTAGTAAATTATAGCTAATAATCATTCCAATCAAGTATTAATTTTTCTGGATAACAATTAACTAGAGATTATTCGAACACTGTTTAAATCCAATCCATGTGAAGACAATAATTAAAATATACTATCTTTGACTATCGAGCATTCGCGTTGTGTTTTTCACTCGTCAAATTTATAGACACATGGATTAAGATGATATGATTAGTAAATTACAAAGAATAAATATAATAAAATAAAGATATTTTAAGAAAGAACAAGCTTGTATTTCAGATAAATTCCACCATAATCAGGATAATATGAAACTTCAACAAAAGCCTTTTTGTAATAAACTATGGAAATGAGAGAAAGAGATAGCTTTGCTAATTCTTATTGATCGTGTCCTTACGATGAGTACAAATACTGTTATTTATAGTTAAATCTGAGGAGACAAGATTCTCAAACCTTACCCTCTTAAGGATGAATAAAACCCTTCTTGATGATTGTATAGCTTTGGCAATAAATGCTAAGATTTTCTGTAATGACAGCCCCTTTAATATTATTTTCTTCAGCCAGTGTCCTCGGAATGGCGTGCTTTCAAATTTACTCTTCCGATCTTTGTATCCTCAGAATTCATATAGTGTATGTCACATGTCTGTATCCGATATTAGTTGACTGCTGACTCATCTCCATCCTGTCACCGGTGTGTCTGATCGAGAGATGTCCCCATGTAAACTCTATATTTTATCCAATACAGTAATTATTTGGTTGTAACTTATCAATCGTAGGGTGTGTTTGGTATGAAGGAAAACATTTTTCAGAAAATATTTTCCAATTTTTTCATGTTTGGTTGATTTAAATATTTTAGAAAACATTTTTCTTATGAACTCATTTTCCTCCAATTGGAGGAAAATATTTTTCTTATCAAAAGAAGGGAAAACATTTTCCAAAATTCCTTCTCAACCTTCTCCACCCTATTGCGCACCCTCACCAACCCACCCCACACCCCTACAC
>AWOL01S0010352.1:3321-28290 GCA_000715115.1 Nicotiana otophora | reverse complement strand
CCCCCCCTCCCCCCCAAAAAAAATATTTTTTTATATATTTTCAGTTTTAATTTTTTCATCTTTCGGTTTACATGTTCGAAATTTTACAAGTTCCAAAGTTATAAGTTCGGAGGTTTATGTGTTTGGAATTTTACGCGTACCAAACATCGAAAAATGAATAAGATTACTACTTGTTTTTCTTGGAAAATATTTTCCACGAAAAATATTTTCCGTTATACCAAACACACCCTTAGTGTCAGTGTATTTAGATTTGAAAAGTGATCCCTTCTTTCTTTTTCTTTTTTTTGTTTTTGTGTGCCACCCACCCAGAACAGAATTTAGCTTTATTTAGAGAGCAGCGCGCGGGTATCAGGAAAGAGAATCACAAGACCGAAAAATGGATTATTACACATTATTATCATCTTTTTTCCCTTTTTTCTACTGGACCCACGAAAATTATTTCGAAAACATTGACCGATTTGCCGCTCTCCGCCCAAATGTTAAACCTCTTAAAACACAATAAATTTACGGGAACTTGCTCATTTACATAAATATAAATAATTAATCTCTAAGTATCGAATAAGGTTCGATGATAATTTGAACCATTAGGTGTTTCTTTTATCGGAAAAGGGCTAAATATACCCCTGTACTTTCGAAAATGGTTTAAGAATACTGCTCGTTATGCTATTGGGTTATATATACCCCTCCCGCCATATTTTGGAACAAATATACCCTTATTTTGGATGGAGTGCCACGTGGCAGCACCAGATGAAAACGACCCATTTTTTTTACCTGATCCGTTTTTAAAAACCCACCACCCGACCCGTTTTAAAATTCAGTTTTTTCGGTATTTTAAAGCATATATTTTGTAAAACTAGAATATATTTTTTTGTAAAAACTAAAAAAAAAAAAAAAAAAAAAAAGAAGAATTTGCAAAATTTATTTTTAAGTTTTTTCAGTTTTTTTAAAGTATTATTTTTGTAAAAACTGAAAAAAAAAATATTTTTTTGTAAAAACAGAAAAAAGAAAAAAAAACTCTCTTAAAGCAGTGAACTACAATTGCATTAGTTCAAAAAAATAAAACTATTTTGTAAAATCTTTTTTATTTTTATTTTTTACAAAATAAATACTTGAAAAAACTGAAAAATATATATTTTGCTTTTTTCAGTTTTTACAAAAAAATATTTTTTTTAAAAATGCTAGTAAAAACTAAAAAATATATATTTTGTAAAAACTGGAAAAACAAAATTGCAAAATATATATTTTCAGTTTTTTCAGTTTTGTAAAGTATTATTTTTGTAAAAACTGAAAGAAAAAAAGATTTTGCAAAATATTTTCATTTTTTAAAACTAATGCATATGTTATCCACTGCTTTAGAAGAGTCTTTTTTTCAGTTTTTACAAAAAAATATAATTTAAAAAAACTGAATAAACTTAAAAATATATATTTTGCAAATTCCTTTTTTTCAGTTTTTACAAAAAACAATTCAAGTTTTTACAAAATATATGGTTTTAAAAAACTAAATTTTAAAACGGGTCGGTGATGGGTTTCTAAAAATGGATCGGGTAAAAAAAAAAGAAATGGGTCGTTTTCATCTGGTGCTGCCACGTGGCACTCAATCCAAAATAAGGGTATATTTGTTCCAAAGTATGACGGGAGAGGTATATATAACCCAATAGTATAACAAGGGGTATTCTTAGACCATTTTCCAAAGTACAGGGGTATATTTAACCCTTTGTCGTTCTTTTATTCTCTTCAAAAGAACTTGACGCGGAGAATGGTGCACATCTAATTAATATTGCCCTTGTAGATTGCGACGTATAATACTACTAAATTACCATCCAATTCTCATTCGTTATTTCTTTTGAATTCCTAGGGTGGAGGAGGGGGGACCATGCATGCGGCTCTCCCCATTAACATACAAAATTAAAATTTAAAAATATGTATTTTAAAACTAAATTTATCATGTAGTGACTGCATTGATACTTTACACCCGCTTTGCTTAAAATGCTGGATTCACCTCGATGTAACTTGCACGTATTCCAAGCAAATTAATGCTCCCTAATAAACAGAAGTCCGTTGAATAATACAGGGGAAACTTGAAGAAAATCTGTTTTAAGTTTGTATCACACTCAACCGTTCTTTGTTGAACTAGTTTTTTCCAGAGTTCATATACTTTTCATGTCCGTGTCACTGCACAAAGGAACGGCCTAAATTATAGTAAACCTTAGTACTTTGAATACAAACCAAACTGAAAGCAATAGAAGTATAGTTTTTACCTGAACAACTTAAACCTAACTCAATAATATAATAATACAAAGAGCTATCTATGTAAGAGTGGTTGTCGTCAACCCATCCCTACTACAGGAAAATCAAATTTTGGCATTACCATCTCAGTGCGCTTTTGCATCATAATGCGTTTGATGAAATTCCTTTTTATCTCTGAGTTACAGCTTTATTCCAGTTAATACTTGCTTAGTTGCTTTAATTGATGCATTGAGATAACATGGGGACAAAACTGAAATAAAGCATTACCCTCACGAACCAAAACCACTTTTTTCCCTCATCTTCCACCCTTGCACAATATTTTTGCATCAAAATGGTGCAAATTAACTCCAACCCATTACACTATTTTTTACACCAAAAAAGAATATTTTTTTTATATTCTTCTCTCTTCTATATTATATTATTTTCTTTTATTTAAATTTATTTTTTTATTTCACAAAACATATACTTTCTTTTTTCTTTTTTACATATAATTCATATTTTTTGCTTATATAACCATTAAATATAAAATTATTTTATATCATAAATTTTTAAATAATATAAATTATTTAATGTATTTTTAATTTTAATCTATATCCATCAGTATTAAATATTTATTGTTATGTTATTTAATGAACATTGTGTTATTTATTAACATATTATATTTCAAATTTGTACTTTTCAATTTTTTGATGGTTATATATTTTTATACAAGTATAACTTATAATAAAATTAACTTACAATTTTATATAAAAATAAAATATACGAAAATTAATTTATAAAAACTATGCACCAAAATTAATATTATAAAAATATTACGTAAAAAGTATTTAATTACAAAATTTATAATATGTTGAATTAAAAGTGTTATATAATAAAAGATAATAATAAAAATATTGATAAATAGTAATAATGTTGATGAATAGTGGCACACCAAAATGATGTAAGAAATGGTGTTGGATTGGAACACCAAAACACCAAAGTAACATTTGGTGTAAAAATAAATGACGTTGGAGATGATCTAATTAAGTCAATTGCTGATGTTTAAATAAAAAAAAATTCTAAGAGAAATAGCATCAAAAGCAGAAAACTTTAGCAAGTAAGAATAATTTCCGTTGTAGACAACTCACTAAAAAGTTTTATTAACTTTCTTCAACACTTGAGAAGTTTGCTATTGCAACACCAGCACAACTGATAAAACCTCTAATGACTTCAATCTACTTTTAGGGATCAACGCTTGGGGACCAGATTTAGCTCGGGATAAGTACAATTGCCGAAAGTATGAGATTTTTTTAATAACTAACTGGGCGGACAATAAACCCCAGAAATAAAACAATAAATACAACATCAATTCAAAAATTAAGCAGAGACTGTACAATACCCACCCATCCCCCAGCTCACCATCCTGCGCTAAACAGCAAA
This sequence comes from Nicotiana otophora, assembly GCA_000715115.1. Lineage (NCBI taxonomy): Eukaryota > Viridiplantae > Streptophyta > Magnoliopsida > Solanales > Solanaceae > Nicotiana > Nicotiana otophora. The sequence goes on along the minus strand of AWOL01S0010352.1, from coordinate 24,624 downwards.
AAAAGTTATAAACCTTTTTAAAACAATTTCTACTGTCATTGATGGTTCAACTTGCGCTTCTTTGCCTGTTTTCTCAATCTCTCCCTCCTTTCTTCTTCTTCTATCTTCCTAAGTTCTTCTTCATCTTCTTTCCTTGCTATTTTCGCACTGTTAAAAATGAAAAGAAAAGCAAGTCAGGATTGTTTCACTCATCTTGCTGTTTAAAACTTCTGCAGTGACCACTAAAGTAACATTATTTAGGCAAACAAGAAACATCCAGAAAAATGAACATTAGTAAAATCTTTAAATATCAATTCAAAAAATGCAGACAACCAGAAAATGAGTGAAAATGAAGTCTGGTCTAACAACACTGTAACCAACCTCCGCCTTTCTTCCTTTAATATCTCATCAAAATTAGCCTCCATATCACTATCATCATCTTCATCGCGATACCTGTTAGGATTATACCTGCAAAACAGACAACACCTACTTAAGCCGGGAAAATAGGGAGAAATTAACAAAAGCAACAACGAAAGCTAAAAGCACCCTGTTAGCCTAATTTTAACCATTTCAAGTGAGGAACCATCAAACAAGTTTTTAAACGATGTATAGATATAGATGAAATCATCAAATACTGTCAAATCAAAGGAACAGAAAATCTTTCATTTCGATGACAGATCCACATCAGTAGGAAGTTATTTCTACTCAAATAGCAAATTTGTAAAGTGGCTATTAACTTCTTCAATTCCATTAAACCTCAGCTTAAAGCAATTAGCAGTCTTACATGTTCTAGGACTATATGTTCTAATTATGCATTGCCAACTAAACTTGCAAACAAAAGAAAGCAACAATAGACATAAACTTGTAAGGAAGGAAGAAACAAAAGAAAAATACCCAAACATCTTCCTAATCAAACTAATGGCTTCGGCTCCATCATCTTCTTCATCATGTCTCATTGGTTTTCTTGCTGGGCGCCTATCATCTTTTCGAAGAGGTGCTGGACGCCTGTCATCTCTTTGCTGAAGAGCTGGGCGCCTCTCTTCTTTTCGCTGAAGTGCTGGTCGCCTGTCATCTCTCTGCTGAAGTACTGGACGTCTCTCTTCTTTTTGCTGAAGCGCTGGGCGCCTATCTTCCAAGGGCCGAGCTATATTTCTAGGAGGTGGTGGCTTTATCTGTTAAGATCACAAATTTCAATCAGTAAATTCTCAAAGGTCAAAAAGTTGGAGGGATCAAACAAGACCTCACCCTACCCAACCAAAAGAAAAAGAGCCAAAAGATATTTTGTTCGTAACCAAACAGGACCTTTAGAAAAGAAAAAAAGCATTAGCTATTACCTGAGGTCTAGACGAGGAGACTGGTTGTTTCTGAATCACTCCCTGAGGTCTGGAGAAGGGCACACCTTGTTTAGGCATCACTTTTGATTTTCCAGATTCCAAAGGAACCCTATTCTGTACTGAAGATTGCCTTGGTACAGAAGGTTGCATCTTCGGAGGGGTTGGCCTATGTAAAGCAGCCACATTACTTTTGGCGCCTGGTGCCAAAAATTTCTTATCATTTGAATTCCCTGTAACCTTGGTGGGAACAACTTTGGGCCCCAAAGGCCGTCCGGGCCCACTTCCATTACTGCTACTGAACTGTTTCCTAGAGTCTAATGATGGTTGAGTCGGTCTATTAATAGACACTGATTTCTGAATCGCAGCTTTAGGATGCATTTGGCTGCCTCTTTTCACTTCACGATCATCTAGAAGCTTTCTCCCAGTATAACTTGAAGACTGCTTGCCACTTGGACGTTGAACCAACCGTGCATCTTCAATATCATCAAAAAACCTGAATAAGTTTCTCAATAAATATAACACGTTGTGATAAATTAAACAGAAGCATGATTAAATAGTGACCAAGAGCGCACCATAATTAGGGGCAGAAACTTTCTGTGTTAAAGGACCTTTGGATGGACCAGGAAGTTCAGCATCATCAGATAATAGAAATGAATAGTCCCTTGTATTTTTTACCATATCAATCTTTCTTTTTAACTACAGAAAAGCAATAACACGAAAAGCCTCGGTAAAATACAGAGATTACATCAGAAGTAAAATTAAGAAATAAGTTCGAGAAATTGCACCAATTGAAGTCTTACCCCATTTGTGACTTTTGGTGCATGGTTGCTGGTGGAAGTTTTTGATACTGCAGGTTTTGAAGCAGAGCTCTTATTGCTCTGCAGGAAAGGGAACGGTCAGTATCAGATGTAATGTAGGCCAAAACCAGAAAGGAGGATACATGTGCTAAAACGATATATGTTTTCCCCAATTAATATGACTTCAATTAACCAGGCATAGCATGTCTCACTGAGAACACCTTTCAGGAAACTGCTATGATGGGTACATCATTCTGATAGTGTGGATGTGGATGATAACGCTGATGACTTTAATATGATGCCTAAGACTAAGGCTTTCAATGATGCACAAACCATTAATAAATATAGAATTGCTAAAACAAAATTGAGGTACAAGCAAATTGATATGCACTTGAAATTCGATACGTACAGGATGGCTAGACTTCATGACTTTCGCTGCCAGATTTGGATTCTCCAGTAGCGACTTGCTTTCTTGGATTACTCTTTGGGAGATAACAGGCTGTGAAGGTCCAAAGAAGGAACCAAAACTGCAGTGGCAGATAAAGAGGGTTAGACTAAAACCAAAAGCCTCAAAATCAAAACTGTAATATAAACTTTGCTAAAATGATGATATCATTCGATCAGCACAAAGAGGAACACACACTTTTCTTTCTCCAACAACATCGAATGCCTCTAACAATGAGGCAAGCCTAATTCTCAAATCCCTTTACAGATGCACTAATTAGAACCCTACAGGAGAGAGCACAACCATAATTCCAAGGAAAAAAATATGCACGAAATATTTTCCACATAACTGCAGTAGCCATGTAAAATAGATATCTATGCATGAGATCGAGCACATTGCTACAAACATCTGGTTATAGAAGCTCGGACCAAGTTAAGTAACCACCAAATAAATTTCGTGAAATTGATAACTTCAATTTCAGAGCAACACATGTAGCATCATATCAACATATTAGTGGCACTCACTTATCCCTGGATGAAGCATTCTTTTTAATTTCGCGAGAACCACCGCCTAGTTCTTTCTTTCTCTGCTTCCTGATATCTTCTTTTAACCGTTGCCTCAGCTCAAGGTATTCTAACAACTCCTGTGAAGGCTGTTGAGGCTCTTCCTCCTCATATTCCTCCTCACCAGCCTCTTCCTCTTCACCTTCATCCTCGTATTCATCCAAATACTCATCATATTCCTGCATGAACATAACTAAATGGTCAAACGAAAGTATATAAATCTACTATGCTCCAATTCCACATTACTCAAAGAAACTGCTACATGAATCCTCTTTATCCATTCTATTCTATTTAGATCTATCTTATTCAAATATTAAATAATTTATCTTTTAAGGAGAATTAAGGTTTTCCTGACAATAGGAACTTTCCATTCTCTAAGTCTCACATGTATTACTACAAGGTGATATAAAAGCAGCAGACTAAAAATGGAAAGTGAACAATGTCAAATAAGCTCACATCTCCTTCATATCCCCGCATAGCTGCTTGGATCAGTTGACCAGATTCTGGATATCTCAGTGAAGACGAAAAAGTAGAATTCCTGATATAAAAGAGAGAATTAAAGCTATGACCACCAAATATGCAAAAGAAAGAAATCTCTGAAACTTTGCCACACAACAAGAAAAAATTCACCAAATATAAAAACTTGTTCCATGAGGAACAATAACCAGTGGATATCACCTCAAACCAATTAGGAGACAACAAAACCAAATAAATGAAGGTGGTATTTGATTTTCTGACATCTAGCAAAAGGTTGGTCCAAAATCGTTCTTGTTTGAGTTTTTTCTAGAGTTCTAAGCTTACCGTTTTTTAAGAAGAGATTTGACTGTGTTTTTCAAGCAAACGTTTTCCTTCCATCACAAAATATTCAACTGCAACTATCCAGAAATTATTCTTTTTGCACCAATTTTTTGTTTTCAAAAACACTTTTTTCAAAAACTTCACCCAAAAGTTGCACAAACGACTCCCAAATATCAGATTTTTAAAGAAAAATCAGAAAAAAGAAGAACCAATCTAATCGAGAATTCATCATAGTAAATAAAATGTTTTAGAAAAAATTGAAACCAATCGAACCGATAGGAAAAACAAACCCAAGCATAATCAAATCAATCAAAAAAGAGCGAATCAACTGAGATTCGAATGCAAATCAAAAAAGGAGAGTAAAACGAATCGGTTCTTATTCATCATTGAAACATTAAATATTCTATAAAAAAAAAAATTGAATCGCCTGAAGAAACCCTAGCTGTCAGAAATTGATTTCAAACTCAATCCATAGATCATAAAAGAAAAAATTACTCAAAAACGGAATTTTTTAGAAAGAAAAAAAAAGAGAAAATCGCAATATAAAAGAATACCTGTAATGATGTAGCGAATCAAGTGAAATTTGAACGCAAATGCGAAAAGGAGCGTTGATTTATATAGAGCAAAGCGAATCCGTTCCGGATCTGAAAAAATCGAGGAAAAGAACGAAAAATTAGTACTCCTAATTGAATTAGGAAACGGAAAAATCGAAAAAAAATCGAAAAATTAATAAACAATTACCTGTATCGATTTACCGCATCCGAAAAGGAGAGTTGAGAAATTTGATAAAAGAGAGAGTGGAGATCCGATTTTGACGGCGAATTCTGGATTGTGTTTGGGGGGAGAAAAGGAAGATAAAGCTCTTGTAGGGCAAACGAGGAATGAGCCAGAAACTGAACAATAGGGGGATTGAGGAGCCAGGCTATCGTGCGCAGGTGGTGGATGTAAATACCCGAAAGCGGGCTCAATTTCGACCCTCGAGCCCATTGTTGGACTACTTTCGAATGCATGGATCGCAATTAGTTTGTGTAACAATTATAGGCTCCTCACTACGATTTTTAGCCACCGAAATATTTCTAAGCCCTATTTTAGTAATTTTTGCATCTCAGTTTATGTGAGGTATATTCTACATTTAGAAATAATTTACTATATTTAAACTTTTTATTTTACTATTAATATGATAATTTATAATCATACAAATATTAATAACTTATTTTAGATTATTTCTCTTTTTTTTAAAAAAAATTCGTGCACAGTCAAATAATATTACGTAAAATAAAATGGAGGAAGTATTTTATCTGTGGTTAATCTCATGCTCATGTTTGGAAAATTAATAACTTCTTGAGAAAGAGCGATTTATCCCTCTCAGTATGCCTAATTTCAGACTAATCGAACAAGTTTTGAATACTAATGCTTAAAATGAAAAACAATATATTCATAAGAATAAAAAAGGACTTATTCAACTCAATATTGGTTATTATGAAGAAAAGAAATTCAATACCGGCTATTACTAAACTATAAGTAATTAATATATTTGCACACTTTAATTTATTATTTAATTATAATAAATTAATATAGTTTTAGTAAAAATATCTAGTGCATGAAATTTTTCTATTAGCATCTGTAGATATTGAACTTTAGCATTTGAACTCCATGTGAAATATGAAATATTAATTTGAAGGTGTAATAAAGTACAATGATAATCTTCACTCACAAATTTCTTCTAAATTACACTTTTTTTTAAAATCAAGTCGTGTACGGAGTACGAAAAAAACTTGACTTACATACAAAAAATTTTTTCTTTTTAACTTCAACATAAATATTCCAAGCGCCAACTTATTTTTAAAGTTTTTGGAAAAGATTCAAAATTTAAAATAATAGTAGTATTTATTTTGGAAAAAAAAATTACTCTGTATATAGTATTTCGGAAGCTCAAAAATTATAAAAGCTATTATTCTAACCTTTGTTTGTACGTAACTAACCCTTGCAAAATTGGCAATATCGACCATCTTCTTCAACAATCAATCCACTGCATTAATTCAGTAACTTGGGAATATTCCAGTACACCTGATTTTGGAAAAACAAAAAATAGCATGTAATATGAACTATGGACCATATATCCTTCTGTTATACTATATTTTGTATGACAACTTTGTTTCTTCCTACGTTATTCAAAACATACTCAGCTGGAATCTAAAACCACTTTAGATTTTAGAGCTACATCTGGAAGTCGATCGAGCTTATAACTGCATAAGAAGATGGGGCAATAGGATGCACCACAATATGAGAAGAAGCACCCCTCTCAATCGATAAAAGAGCTTGACGGCAAAATTCACTCCTAATCTAAAAGAAAAGGACAATAACAAACCCAGTGAAATTCTATAAATAAGGTACGAGGAGGATAGTGGTACGCAATGGGGTATAGGGAGAGTAGTGGTATGCAGATCTTACCCCTCCCTTATAAGGATAGAGAGGTAGTTTCCGGTAGATCTTTAGTTCAGGAACGAAAAAGGGAGCAATAAACAGACAATAGCAACAAAAATGTAACATGACAAGAAAGCAAATGGCCATATAATAATAAAGATTTAGAAATAAAAAATATGAAAATAATGTCAATATTATCGAAAAGGATGACACACCGTATATCAACAAGGAACTAAGATAATCTAAAAAGAAAAGAGAGAGAAAGAAATCATCCATACTAGTATTCATGTCCCATCCATCACAAAGCCGGCTGATTTGGTATAGAAAGACCACGGCCCAAGGGGCTAAGGGAAAGTAAGCCCATATATAGGTTTTTTGCTCGAAAAGCCCAATCAACTCCACTATTTGAAGGCCCATTCGCATTGACATAATTAGTTATGCTATATTATAAATTTATTTATTTTTATTAGAGAAGTTATCACTTATTTATATTTGGTATATAAATTTATCAATTATTTACAAATTAATAAAAATTGAGTATCCCTTAATAATAGGGCATTTAATTGGTAATAACTTATACACACGCCTACAGTTACCCACCGTACCAACATCGCTCATCTGCCCATCCATTTGCTTAAACAACTAGTAAAGTTGCTTAAACAACTCAATCAATTATTGAAAAACATAATTAGTTGTTTAAACAAATCAATCATTCATTTAAACAACTACCGAAGTTATTTAAACAACTCAATCAGTTGCTTAAATAGCTACTAAAATTGCTTAAATGACTTAATTAGTTATTAAATTTAATTTTTTTTGACTTCATATGTATGTGCTTTGTGCGTAGTCTTTTTTAAAAAACAAATATTATTGTTACGCGCTAATCACGAATTTTAAAATATAACGAATAGCTGGAAGGAGTCTCTTTTTGCAGGAATATATATATTTTGTAAAAAAATACAGTTAGTTTTAGTAATTAGCAAAATATAATTAAATTGGGTAATATAGTTTGTAATATGGTATATATAAGTAAAAGGCTCATTTATCTTCACTTCAAGTATTCAATTGGTGCTACCTCTAGTTTACATGTCGAAGTGAAAAGATTGACAAAATTTAAGGAGTAGCCTATGTATTCAGCCCAATTTAATAGTCAAAAAGTTACAATCTTAACCATAAATTCATGATTTTTTAAAGGATCTCTTCATCAATCATCACTATTCTTCATCACTATTCTTCAGTTGTATTTCTTTGTCTTTAGGTCTGTTATAAAAGTATAACAAACGGTCTGTCAGAAACAGAAACAGAAAAAGAGGTAAAATAACAAGAAAATCCGATAAAAATAACAAGAGAACCACCAATTCATATAGTTTAGTCTATTAATTTTACTAAATTAATCCCCATGTAGAAATATATCGTGAGATTGCGACTTGTCGCCATACGAAAAAATGTCAAAATTTCTTTTCATCATTTTTGAACTATATATAGTAAGTATTCTTGATTGATATTTATTTCTACAAAGCCACAGACGACGTAGATATTTTATGTTGCCCCTTTCATCTGGAAATTGCGCAATAAAGTACATTCATCCATCACTTTTTCTTTTTGCTTTTTTGTGATTGAGCAGCTCGAGTCTGTACAATGACAATCTTTAATTTGGCAAGCATTTCCCAGAAATATCATAGAAAATATCAAGAAGCTCATGGGTTTCTAGGATATTTGTGCTGCTTAGAGCTCAAATTATCCATCGAAGTTTACATTGCCAAAAACATTTTTTTTTTTGGGTAAGTAATTATTGCCAAAAACATTAAACTCCCATTTGGACATAGATTTTTTTTACTTTATTTTAAAAAAAAAATTAAATATTATTTATTCAAAAAAAACTGAAGAAAATTCAAGTTCCAAAAATTAATTTGGGACAGTTTTTAGAAAATTTGTCTTCCACTCACAAAACCTTAACTTTATTTTCAAGTAAAATGCATGTCGAGACACAACTTAAACTTTCAAAAATTATTTTTCAACATTGCTTACCCGAAAAACGAATAGAGTTGAATTTGTACGTAGTTCTAAGGATATGTGATATAACTTAATACAAATCGTGAGGATAAATAGAAATATCAAATATGTATTGCAAAGAATGCAAAATAAACAAAGTTGGAAAGAAGATGGTTTTTATGACTAAGCAAAGATAAATCAATTTATGAAGCTTAAAAGAATAACTCTTGAATATAAGAGAATACGGTACTTGAATTACAATGTAAGCAAAGAACTGCCCTTTACAGAAATGTAGTCATCCTCTTTATAGTGGAGGATCCTACTTTTAGATATAATTAAAAATACATAGTGGGAGACCCATGATAAATCAGTTTTTTCATAATTCCTGCCAGGATTCTCTTCTCTAGTAGGATTGCAACGACTCTGGTCTATGAGATCAATATCGACTCGAGTTTTCGGTCTTGACTAGAGCTCTTGATCTTGACTCGAGCTCGATTCTGACTCAGATCCCTATATTGATTCGGGGTCAGTGTTAGTCGGTCTCTGAGTCGTAAGTTCGATAATTTTACTTTGTATCACAGTTTGACTTGGATTCGAGCTTGATAATAACATCGAGCTCGACATTGATCGGTCCTTCGGGCTCGAAGCTTGGTGACCTGATTTCGGACCTCAACCTGATACAATGAAGACGTTTCTCCGATCCAATGTATTACCATTTAAACCAGTTCGTACGAAGTACTAACCGATTTTTACCGTATACAGATAGTCCCCTCGTTTCTCGGGAAGGATGTAGCGAGAAACGACATGATTTCACAATGGCTCGATTAGATATAAGCCGACGTTTGCATCAAGCCCGACCATGACGTACTTGATAGTTGTCCGTCGGTTTAGCTTTCCAAGGCATTTAGTGTGTGTCAGAAGATGGTCAGCTACCGCTGATATTGAACCGCCATTTCTTCAATCTATAAATAGCCTTTTCTTTCACCATTTATCATTTTTACGTCTTCAATCTTCCAAATTTTTTAAGTTCCTTTTCGTCTCTTCTGAGTTCTTTCGTATATCTGTGATTCTTTTCTACAAAATTCTTCTTAAAAATCACCTAATCTTTATCACTTTCTTTAAATCCAAATATGGTGAAGATATCAAAAACAGTCCCCCAAAAAGAAAAAGCTTTTTCTTCCCAATCCGCCGCCGACAAAACACCGGTGGATCCACGGCTTGAGGAGTGCATTCCGGCAGTGTGTGTTCTTACCTCCGATTTCAAACTCAATAAAGGTTCGTCTGTTCCCGGCCGATGTGAACCCGTATCGAGATATATATTGTTCGATAACCGGGGAGTATATCGAGTAGATAAAAAAAGAAGTGGTAGTACCGTCTCCCGAAGAGGATATTACTAGTCACGTGAAAGGGTTTTTAAGTGTGTACACTTACCCTTTCACGTTAGGTCCCCTCGATCCTGTTATCATAGATTTTCGTCTTAAATACCTAATAACCCCAGGCCAGATTCATTCTTCTTTTTGGCGGATCGTTATTTTGATCCGATACTTCGTGAACAAAATCGAGGGGATGCCTTTTACCCTCGATCATCTCATCCGATTGTACCGTCCTCGCCTTTTTCGAGGAGGGTTAATAAAACTTTAGCGTCGAGCTACCAAGGCTCTGTTCTCGAGCATAGACGAGGACATGGATCGAGGCTGGATGGGCAGCTTCGTCTGAGTAAGGACTTCGGACCTAATTCCTACTGAAAAGATGCCTTTTTTCCAAGGAGTAGAACATGATGCGTAAGTGTAATTCTGCTATTATCTCCTACTATTTTGCCTTTTCATTTCTTTTCTCATCGATATCCCCCTTTTTGTGATGCTGTGGTGCCCTCGATGCCCGGCGCAGTTCCCGATATCAAGAATTGGGTACGGGATCTGGCTTCGACCTCCATATACGCCGAGCGCTCATGGCGTGACTTGTCAAAAGGCCGATGGGAGGCCAAGAATCATGGTAAGCCCCTTTCTCGTATTTCGAACGAGATGTTTTTCATATACTTTTAATAAATTTTTCTGTATGTAGGTGTGGGCAAAGATGCAGTTTTGAGGCCCTCGTCCGTCAAGGAAGAGGCTTCGGCCTCTATTCCAAAGCTAATTTTATTTATATATATATATATATTGTCTTAGTAAATATATATAATATATTAAAAAGAAGAAGAAGATATTTTAACTAATCAAGTCTGAGCCATAACATGTTACAACTTAAAAAATGGTTTTGAAAGCCACGTTGTGATTGATGACAAGAAAGATAACATGTTATGGAATAGTTTTGTTTAAAAAATAAAAAAAGGGGGAAAAAATTTGCATTAAATAAGTTTCACAAAGAAACGAAAGCACCAGACCCCACATCTAAGGCAAATTCAACCTTTTACATGTTGCTCTCACCTACCACCACCACAAAGCCACCGCCCACCACCCATCTGCACCAAAATTCCTCAGCCATGGCCATCAACCAGTAGTGATTTTCTTTTCCCTTTTTCTATTTTCTTACTCTTTGTCATAGATTTCCTTTCAGTCTTCTGTTTCTCCTTCTCAAACCCTCAAGAAAGAAAATGACCTCCTTAAAGAGAACCCTTTCAGGATGTAGTTCTTCCAAGGTTTCTAAGAAACAACACCTTGATCCGGCACTCGAGATATTCTCTTGAACCAGTCGAACTATAATGGAAGAATGTGGAATGGATTTCTTGCCAACTGATGGAGAAAAGGCATGTGAAATTTTGAAGAACATCATATCTCTCCGGTGGGAATCTTTTGTGAAAAATACAGGGGGTTATGTTAAAGAAATTGTGCTTGAATTCTATGAGTTCATTGACAAAGAGGAGAACTTCAACAGTGCGAGGTAAAGTTATTAATTTTAACTCTGAGGTTTTGAATGAAGGAAAATAAGAGGAAAAATGCCTTCGTTCCCGAAGATCCAAAACCGAAGAAGAGAACGGCCCGTAAGTCGAATAAGAATATCATTCCTTTGACTGTAGAACCAGTTTTGTGTCTAAGGGATGATGACAATGAAAAAGAAGAAAAAAACGACGGGTCCGCGCTGGCGGCCCGAATGAAGAAAAGCACTGATGCCCCAAAGGCAGCTGAATCGATAGTGACTCATAAGGCTCTGCCTCGAACCGAGGAGATATCGGAGGAAGGTTCAGGCAAAGTTCCCGAGTCATCACGAGTCATCAGAGATCGAGGATGCTTCCTACCAAGTCAACAAACGGTAGGTACATCAGAAGGGGCTGGTCCTGAAGCTCTCTGAACTGAGGAGAACGCCCCAAGCAGTTGTCTAGGGTAATAGTAATTGGAGATTCGCCTACTCTCCCTGTCTTTTCCGAAGGGGTTATTCGAGAAGCCCAAGCTTTGGGGGGCCTCGAGATAAGCCTGTCTTATAAAGGGGAGGACCCTTTCCGTGATCTGTTTACCGGGGTCGAGGACGCTGCTGGCCCTAGAGATGTGTCGGGCCTTCTCTGTGAAGTGCAACTAGCTCTGAATCGGGTAAGCTCTTAATTTTCTTTGTTGATATTATTTTTCATGTTTTGCTGTTCTTTCCTAACTTCTTTTCTTCCTTCTTCGCAGGTCGTAGCGGTTCATCGAGAAGCATGTTCTTGGTCTCGAGCTGAGCTGCATCGGTTCGAGACCGATCTTCAACGGATCACGGAGGAGAGGAACTCCTTAAACTTCTCTTAGGGCAAAGGGGAGAGGAAATCAAAGACCTCCGAGCTGAGTTGGCCAAGGTTCATCAAGATCAGACTGATCTGTTTGAGCAGGTAATGATACTTTTAAAAGCCTATGGGTTCGATACCGGAACGATGGCTAATTTTTCGGTCTCACAGCTGCAGCAGAAAATTGAGATGATCAGGAAACTCTGTGAGGAGGTTGATGTGATAAAAGCAGAGTCCTTGAAGTGGAAAGAAGGTATAGACCGCTTTGCTGCAGAGAAAGAGGCCGCTCGAGCCCAATTGTCATCGGCTGAAGACCAGTTTCAAAATATGAAGGAGAAAAGCTCGGTTCAAGTAAGAAGAATAGAGGAGCTCGAGGCTCGGTTGGCCTCTGAACTCGCTAAGGCCGAATCCGACGCCGAAAAGGCAAAGGCCGATGCGGATGCATTCGTGGCCGTTTATCGGGCTGATGCTGAAGCTGCTCAGGTACAAACAAGAGAGGCAACCGAGATCGCCATCACTCGAGCGCATTGGGTTGCTGAGCTTGCTAAGTGCCAATCTCGGANAGGTTCAGGCAAAGTTCCCGAGTCATCACGAGTCATCAGAGATCGAGGATGCTTCCTACCAAGTCAACAAACGGTAGGTACATCAGAAGGGGCTGGTCCTGAAGCTCTCTGAACTGAGGAGAACGCCCCAAGCAGTTGTCTAGGGTAATAGTAATTGGAGATTCGCCTACTCTCCCTGTCTTTTCCGAAGGGGTTATTCGAGAAGCCCAAGCTTTGGGGGGCCTCGAGATAAGCCTGTCTTATAAAGGGGAGGACCCTTTCCGTGATCTGTTTACCGGGGTCGAGGACGCTGCTGGCCCTAGAGATGTGTCGGGCCTTCTCTGTGAAGTGCAACTAGCTCTGAATCGGGTAAGCTCTTAATTTTCTTTGTTGATATTATTTTTCATGTTTTGCTGTTCTTTCCTAACTTCTTTTCTTCCTTCTTCGCAGGTCGTAGCGGTTCATCGAGAAGCATGTTCTTGGTCTCGAGCTGAGCTGCATCGGTTCGAGACCGATCTTCAACGGATCACGGAGGAGAGGAACTCCTTAAACTTCTCTTAGGGCAAAGGGGAGAGGAAATCAAAGACCTCCGAGCTGAGTTGGCCAAGGTTCATCAAGATCAGACTGATCTGTTTGAGCAGGTAATGATACTTTTAAAAGCCTATGGGTTCGATACCGGAACGATGGCTAATTTTTCGGTCTCACAGCTGCAGCAGAAAATTGAGATGATCAGGAAACTCTGTGAGGAGGTTGATGTGATAAAAGCAGAGTCCTTGAAGTGGAAAGAAGGTATAGACCGCTTTGCTGCAGAGAAAGAGGCCGCTCGAGCCCAATTGGTCATCGGCTGAAGACCAGTTTCAAAATATGAAGGAGAAAAGCTCGGTTCAAGTAAGAAGAATAGAGGAGCTCGAGGCTCGGTTGGCCTCTGAACTCGCTAAGGCCGAATCCGACGCCGAAAAGGCAAAGGCCGATGCGGATGCATTCGTGGCCGTTTATCGGGCTGATGCTGAAGCTGCTCAGGTACAAACAAGAGAGGCAACCGAGATCGCCATCACTCGAGCGCATTGGGTTGCTGAGCTTGCTAAGTGCCAATCTCGGAGGGAGACCCTCGAGGAGATCCATGCTCGAGGTTTCGACCTCACTGAAGAGATATAAAGGGCTAAAGAGCTCGAAGCAGATACTGAAGCCTTGGTTTCCGATGATGACGATGATGGGAGCAAGAGCGGCTCCAAGAGCGGGGAGGAGCCCGATGGAGAAGAGACCCCCCGAGTATAACCAAGAAACTTAGTCCCTTAATTTCTATTTCGGATGTTGCAAATAATCATGAAAATAATCTTGTAGATATATACAAATATCTTTTCTTTTCCCGTCTTGCCTTTGTTTTATTTTTTGTTTTGTGAAGATTTCATTTTACTCATGCCTTATGAATGTTTTCATAAGGCTTTAGGCAATTTGATCGAATTCGGACTTTGTAGCCTTTATATCTGAGTGAACGTTTTCGAACTCGAAGTAATGTAGCTCGAAGGCTTAGTGATTTTGAACTTGTAGCCCATAGGCTTAATAGTCGAGTGAGTGATTTCAAACTCGAAGTAATGTATCCTGTAGGCTCAATAGTCGAGTGAGTGATTTCGAACTCGAAATAATATAGCCCATAGGCTTAGTATTCGAGTGAGTGATTTCAAACTCGAAGTAATGTATCCTGTAGGCTCAATAGTCGAGTGAGTGATTTCGAACTCGAAATAATATAGCCCATAGGCTTAGTATTCGAGTGAGTGATTTCAAACTCGAAGTAATGTATCCTGTAGGCTCAATAGTCGAGTGAGTGATTTCGAACTCGAAATAATATAGCCCATAGGCTTAGTATTCGAGTGAGTGATTTCAAACTCGAAGTAATGTATCCTGTAGGCTCAATAGTCGAGTGAGTGATTTCGAACTCGAAATAATATAGCCCATAGGCTTAGTATTCGAGTGAGTGATTTCAAACTCGAAGTAATGTATCCTGTAGGCTCAATAGTCGAGTGAGTGATTTCGAACTCGAAATAATATAGCCCATAGGCTTAGTATTCGAGTGAGTGATTTCAAACTCGAAGTAATGTAGCCCGTAGGCTTAGTAGTCGAGTGAATGATTTCGAACTCGGAGTAATGTGGCACGTAGGCTTAATAGTTGAGTGAGTGATTTTCGAACTCGAAGTAATATAGTCCGTAGGCTCAATAGTCGAGTGAGTGATTTCAAACTCGAAGTAATGTAGCCCGTAGGCTCAATAGTCGAGTGAGTGATTTCAAACTCGAAGTAATATAACCCGTAGGCTCAATAGTCGAGTGAGTGACTTCGAACTCGAAGTACTGTAGCCCGTAGGCTTAATGATTGAGTGGGTGATTTCTCAAACTCAAGATAAGAGTAGCCCATATGCTTAGTATTCGTTTGAGTGATTTCGAACTCGAATTAATGTAGCCCGTAGGCTTAGTAGTCGAGTGAGTGATTTCGAACTCGAAGTAATGTAGCCCGTAGACTTAATGATTGAGTGAGTGATTTCTCGAACTCAAGATAAGAGTAGCCGGAAGGTTTTAGTATTCGAGTGAGTGATTTGGAACTCGAAGTAATGTAGCCCGTAGGTTTAATGATTGAGTGAGTGATTTCTCGAAATCAAGATAAGAGTAGCATGTAGGCTTAGTATTTGAGTGAGTGCCTTGCTCGAACTCGAAGTAATGTATCCCGTTGGCTTAATGATTGAGTGAGTGATTTCTCGAACTCAAGATAAGAGTAGCTTGTAGGCTTAATATTCGAGTGAGTGATTTCGAACTCGAAGTAATATAGCCTGTAGGCTTAGTAGTCGAGTGAATGATTTCGAACTCGAAGTAATCTAGCCCGTAGGCTTAATGATTGATTGAGTGATTTCTCAAACTCAAGATAAGAGTAGCCCGTAGGCTTAATGATTGATTGAGTGATTTCTCAAACTCAAGATAAGAGTAGCCCGTAGGCTTAGTATTCGAGTGATTGCCTTGCTCGAACCCGAAGTAATGTAGCCCGTAGGCTTAATGATTGAGTGAGTGATTTTTTGAACTCAAGATAAGAGTAGCCCGTAGGCTTAGTATTCGAGTGAGTGCCTTGCTCGAACTCGAAGTAATGTAGCCCGTAGGCTTAATGATTGAGTAACTGAACTTAAGATAAAAGTAGCACGAAAGCTTTAGTATTCAAGTGAGTGATTTCGAACTCGAAGTAATGTATCCCGTAGGCTTAATGATTGAGTGAGTGATTTCTCGAACTCAAGATAAGAGTAGCTCGTAGGCTTAGTATTCGAGTGAGTGCCTTGCTCGAACTCGAAGTAATGTAGCCCGTAGGCTTAATGATTGAGTGAGTGATTTCTCGAACTCAAGATAAGAGTAGCTCGTAGGCTTAGTATTCGAGTGAGTGCCTTGCTCGAACTCGAAGTAATGTAGCCCGTAGGCTTAATGATTGAGTGAGTGATTTCTCGAACTCAAGATAAGAGTAGCTCGTAGGCTTAGTATTCGAGTGAGTGCCTTGCTCGAACTCGAAGTAATGTAGCCCGTAGGCTTAATGATTGAGTGAGTGATTTCTCGAACTCAAGATAAGAGTAGCTCGTAGGCTTAGTATTCGAGTGAGTGCCTTGCTCGAACTCGAAGTAATGTAGCCCGTAGGCTTAATGATTGAGTGAGTGATTTCTCGAACTCAAGATAAGAGTAGCTCGTAGGCTTAGTATTCGAGTGAGTGCCTTGCTCGAACTCGAAGTAATGTAGCCCGTAGGCTTAATGATTGAGTGAGTGATTTCTCGAACTCAAGATAAGAGTAGCTCGTAGGCTTAGTATTCGAGTGAGTGCCTTGCTCAAACTCGAAGTAATGTAGCCCGTAGGATTAATGATTGATTGAGTGATTTCTCGAACTCAAGATAACAGTAGCCCGTAGGCATAGTATTCGAGTGAGTGTCTTGCTCGAACTCGAAGTAATGTAGCCCGTAGGCTTAATGATTGAGTGAGTGAACTCAAGCTAAGAGTAGCCCGAAGGCTTTAGTATTCGAGTGAGTGCCTTGCTCGAACTCGAAGTAATGTAGCATGTAGGCTTAATAGTCAAGTGGTAGCCCTCAATTTGTGGGGTAATTGTCGGTCCTTGAACCTGTTTGCGTAGTAGATCAGGAAATAGAGGATGGGTTGTAAGACACGAGATATGGGCAAAGAAGTTTCTTTTCATGTCATTATACGTGTGATTATGTTTTGTAACAGGGATCGAGCAACCTAGACGAGCATGGTTCGTTTTGACCATTTGGCTCTTACAATTTTTCCTATCGGAACCCTGTTGTTTAAAGTAACTTTCTTGTACGAACACTTGAAATATTTTCGGGTAATACCCATCCAGTATTCGAGGTTGATTGCAAAGAGGCCTTGGATACTGTTGGATTGCTCTAAGTTAGCACGATCAATTGTTGCCTCATTAAAAACTTTGCCGAAAAACCCATTTGGGAAATAACCGGTCTAAGGGAAAAAGAGTGCAACGCGTGCTTTCAGACCTAGGGCTTTGTATTAAAAAATCCATCCTAGCTCCTGATCAGACTCCTGCAGGGGTTAATTTCAAAATATAAACAAATATGGGAGGGTCGTACCTTAGCAGTAGTATCGTTTTAGGTGGGACACATTCCAATTGCTTGATAGTTGTTTGATGTTTATAATACCGAGCTTGTATGATCCTTTTCCGACGTTTTTGAGAACCTAATACGGTCCTTCCCAGTTCGGTCCTAGTTTTTCTTTGTTTGGATTTCGGGTATTGAGGGTGACTTTCCTTAGCACTAAGTCCCCGAGTTTAAAATGGCGAAGCTTGGTTCTTCGATTGTAGTATCTTTCGATTCGCTGCTTTTGGGCGGTCAATTGGACGAGAGCAGCTTCTCATTTTTCATCCGATAATTCGAGGCCAATGTTCATAGCCTCGTTATTTGACTCTTCTGTTGTATATCGAAACCTGGCACTAGGTTCCCCGACTTCGACTGGAATCAAGGCTTCAGCGCCATATACTAAGGAGAACGGGGTTGCCCCCGTACTAGATTTTGATGTTGTTCGATATGCCCAAAGAACTTCGGGTAGGATTTCTCTCCATTTTCCCTTAGCGCCATTCATCCTCTTCTTTAGGTTTTGAATGATAGTTTTGTTTGTTGATTTGGCCTATCCGTTCCCACTGGGGTGATACGGTGTTGATAATATTCTTTTTATTTTGTGGTCTTCGAGGAATTTCGTCACTTTTCTGCCGACAAACTGTTTCCCATTGTCACAAACTATTTCGGCGGGTATCCCGAATTGACATACGATATGATCCCAGATAAAGTCTATAACCTCTTTCTCTCTTACTTTCACGAACGCCCGTGCTTAAACCCATTTAGAGAAATAGTCAGCCATAAATAAAATGAACTTAGCTTTACCTGNATGTTGTTCGATATGCCCAAAGAACTTCGGGCAGGATTTCTCTCCATTTTCCCTTAGCGTCGTTCAGCCTCTTCTTTAGGTTCTGAATGATGGTTCTGTTCGTTGATTCAGCATGTCCGTTCCCGTTGGGGTGATACGGTATTGATAATACCCTTTTTATTTTGTGGTCTTCGAGGAATTTCATCACTTTGATGCCGACAAACTGCTTCCTATTGTCACACACTATTTCGATGGGTATCCCGAATTGACATACGATATGATCCCAGATAAAGTCTATAACCTCTTTCTCTCTTACTTTCACGAACGCCCGTGCTTAAACCCATTTAGAGAAATAGTCAGCCATAAATAAAATGAACTTAGCTTTACCTGGGGTCGATGGCAGAGGGCCGACGATATCCATTCCTCATTTCATGAATGGCCATGGGGATAGGACTGAGTGAAGTTGCTCTCTGGGCTGATGGATCATTGGTGCAAACCTTTGACATTTGTCACATTTTCGAACAAACTCCTTTGCATCTTTGTCCATATCTATCCAATAAAACCCTGCCCTGATTATTTTTCGGACTAATGAGTCGGCACCAGAGTGATTTCCACAAGTGCTCTCGTGCACCTCACGTAGGACGTAGTCGGTGTCTCCTGGACCTAAACATATTGCCAATGGTCCATCGAATGTCCTTCGGTATAATGTTCCATCTGCAGTTAATGTGAATCGAGCAGTTTTAGTTCGTAGGGCCCTGAATGTTTAGGGTCCGATGGGAGCTTTCCATTCTTTAAGTATTCAATATACTTATTCCTCCAATCCCAGGTTAAGCTTGTAGAATTTATCTCGGTATGACCTTCTTCGATCACGTATCTCGAGAGTTAAATGACAGTCCCCGAGCTTATCTCGCCTTCCTCGACCGATGATCCCAAATTTGCAAGTGCATCGGCGTTACTGTTTTGTTCTCGTGGAACATGCTGTAAAGTCCATTCTTTGAAATGGTGCAAAATGATGTGCAATTTGTCCAAATACCTTTGCATCCTATCTTCTCGAACTTCGAAGGTTTTGTTTACTTGATTTACCACCAGCAAAGAGTCACACTTGGCTTTAATAACTTCTGCTCCCAAGCTTTTAGCTAGCTCGAGACCTGCAATCATGGCCTCATACTCGGCCTCGTTGTTAGTCAACCTAGTAGTTTTGATAGATTACCTAATAGTGTTACCCGTGGGTGGCTTTAAAACGATGCCTAGCCCGGACCCCTTTACGTTTGAAGCCTCGTCCGTAAAAAGGGTCCATACCCCCGATGACGTACCCGATTTCAATAAGAGTTCTTTTTCAACTTCGGGTACGAGGGTCGGCGTGAAATCGGCCACGAAGTCCGCTAAAATATGAGACTTGATGTTCGTACGGGGTTGATATTCGATATCGTACCCACTGAGTTTGTCGACCCATTTGGCCAATCGGCCTGATAGTTCGGGCTTATGCAAAATATTACGGAGTGGGTAAATAGTCAATACGCATATGTGGTGACATTGAAAGTACGGTCTTAACTTTCTAGAGGCGCTTATCAGTGCAAGTGCTAATTTTTCTAAGTGTGGATATCTAGTCTCTGCTTCTCCTAAAGTTCGACTTACATAATAAACGGGAAATTGCGTACCTTGCTCTTCTCGAACTAGGACACCACTTACCACGATTTCTGATACTGCCAAGTACAAGCAAAGTTTTTCGTCTTATTTTGGAGTATGAAGTAGTGGTGGGCTCGATAGATATTGCTTTAACTCCTGTAACGCCTGTTGGCATTCCGGGGTCCAAGCGAAATC
Source organism: Nicotiana otophora (assembly GCA_000715115.1). Lineage (NCBI taxonomy): Eukaryota > Viridiplantae > Streptophyta > Magnoliopsida > Solanales > Solanaceae > Nicotiana > Nicotiana otophora. Next base: position 4,838 of record AWOL01S0010352.1, on the reverse strand, counting down.
TTTCTTCTTTTTGAGTAGAGAAAAACATTTATGACTCCGATCTAACGACCTAGAAATGAATCGGCTTAAGGCAGCAATCCGTCCCGTTAGCCTCTACACGGCTTTTACACTGTCCACGATGGCGATGTCTTCGATGGCCTTGATTTTATCGGGGTTACTCTCGATCCCCCAATTTGATACCATAAAGCCGAGGAACTTGCCTGAACTTACCCCGAAAGCACATTTCTCGGGGTTGAGCTTCATATTGTATTTCCTTAAAAATCTTGAATGTTTCGTGTAAATGAGTCAAATGGTCCTCTGCGCGCATGGACTTAACTAGCATGTCATCAATATAAACTTCCATTGATTTACCTATTTGTTCCTCAAATATTTTATTTACTAGGCGTTGTCACACCTTCTTTTTTCCGAGGGGATAGGGGATATGGAGTTTTTCCAATTTAAGTGACATTATTCGAAATGAGATTATTTATTTATTCAGAGTCGCCACTTGGAATAATTTATGGTGTCCCAAGTCACCGATTTATTTTAGAATCCCAAATTGAGAAAATTTGACTCTTAGTTTTGGTCCGTAAACACAGAAGACTGGATAAGGAATTCTGTTAACCTGGGCGAAGGTGTGAGTCACTCCCGAGTTCCGTGGTTTTAGCACGGTCGCTTAACAATTAATACTTGGCGTAATTATCTGATTTATTACATGTTTTAAACCCATTGTGCGTTTTTGTCTTTTACCGCTTTTTAATATTTATGGAATTTATTTGAACAAGTCGCGATATCGCATACTTGTCGTTTTGATACACATTGTAAACCGCGCCACGTGAAACGCACCCGCGATTTACAACATGTTTATTTTTATTATTATTTAAAGTTATGGTCAAGTCGCATGAAACGCGCACTTGAATTTGGGTTTACGTATCATGACTATGCCACATGAACCGTACCCATAGTAACGATGATTTATTATTAATCGTGCCTAAATCAAGCTACGGTGTTCGAATATTATTCAATTACTAATTTTGACATTATTGTAAGGTCATGAGGTATGTATATTGTTATGGAGGAAATAAAGTAAATTAATTATGGAAAAAGTTGGCTAGCTTGTGAATGTTTATTTATTTTTGGTCATATGCAACAATTAGCCCATAAATACGCTAGGGAAGTTCAATTAAAATCTTACACCAATCATGGCCCAACCTAATCTCTTATAATTTTACTGCTAACCAATATTTGAAATTAGACTAAATTTATGGCAGGAAAAGATAGATACCGACATGATCAATTTAGTCACTAAGATAGGAGATCAAAATAAAACTAAAGCATGCTAAAATGGAAAGCCATTACTTCATTGAATAAACAAGAAAAGTAACGAATTAATACATATTCATCTATAAAATTAACCATATGAACTACTAAAAAGGATAATAAATTAATCTTAACAAACACTCAACATGAGAACAAATTAATCTTAGCACACTCAGATGCGAACTCGATCATATCATACTCAAAGTTAAATTAAAACA
>AWOL01S0010351.1:10079-20497 GCA_000715115.1 Nicotiana otophora | reverse complement strand
AAAATCAATTAGGGTTTGTGGGAAATATTTGGGAGGATTCTTTGCAGAGCTTATGTCTGGTTAATATGCTCTATTTTAAGTCTAATATATGAAAAAAATAGGCCCTTAAAAGGCCTCGTTGGACGACCCGAAATGGCCCATTTTTTGGGCTCTCATTTAAGCAAGTAGGTGACACACCTACTTGTTACCTAGCAGCTTGCGCAGTATCGCACGAATGCCCATATCTTTCTACTCCAATGTCGTATTGACAAACGGTTTAATGCATTGGAAAATAGACTCATAGATCTTTAATTTGATGGGTGGAACACCCCATAACTCTAAGTATATTGGGAGAAAATCGCAGTTACATTTGACCCAAAGTTTCAGTAAAACTTATGAATGTAACTTGTGATGACTTTCATCGACTTTTGTTCCACAACTCGCTTGACTTCAAAACATAACACACGGATGTCATACGACTAATATAAATCATAACATAATCTCCTTATCATGTTAAGCACCCTAGTCTCACCCCAAAGGTATATGTTATAACATTCCCAACTTGTCGACTTTCGACGAAATATTATTTTCTTCAATTGCTTTAGCTTCTGAACCGTCCAACCCTCTTTGTACTTGTTGTTCATGATCTTCAATATTTGTAACCTCAGAGGTAACATGATTAGTTTTCTTACGATGCATTTTTACGTACGAAAATATAGGGTGTAACAGGTGTGATGGCACGAAATGCTTGTATCGTTGTACCAGATAAACGTAATAATGCATGGAATATTTACATAGGGGTATATGAATGTGTTCCATCATTGTCGTATGTGTGAGAAATATAGAGGGTTGTTTTGATTGGATCCAGCACTTTCGTATGTAAGAACGGTGGATGTGTTCTAGTATAGTATTGTGATTGTGGCTATTGGATGTGTTCCAGTGCAATTGTAGCATAAGCGAGTATGAGTATCCAGTCTCTATACTAGCCAGATAGATATTATATAGTGAGTAGTTCATAATTAGTTGCTACCGACCGAGATTTTATCTCATAATAGTTACTAGAGTTTTATGAAGATCTTGTTGTTTTAGGCATTAGTACATTGGGTTCATTCATAAGGTGGTCATTTCAAACCTAGGGAGTCATAATTGTTGGGCTCAGATAAGGTTTAGCAAGCCTTGGAGAGGTTGTACTGAATACAGGAACAACTTTGGCCAGCGCAAAATCATCAAAAGTCCAATGTAGATAAGAAAGTTCGTAATATGGAGTTCATGAAGGTTGGAAAAGGTCCTTTTTATCCAAGAAGAAAGTTAGGCTATTCATACAAAAAGATGGTTTAGTACCAGGTATATATTTCCATATGAGATTTCAGTTCAAATTGAATTAGTGACATATAGATGTCTCGAACATTAATCACATGGGCCGTGATGGCTCCTATCACGATACTAGGCAAGCCAACAACTCCTAAATGCAAGCATCTTGAATAAAAACATACTGACATAGGCTTAAGTAAATAAAATCTCATAATAACTTGAAGAAAACATCGCAAATCCGGGTATCACTGAGTACATGAGAATATATACAATAACATGGGCTAACTACTGAACATTGTCTAGGAAGGTAGAACAATATAAATGAAACTAAAAGAAAAAGGAGGAGAGTCAATGTCTACGGACGCCAAGGAAGCTACCTCGATAGTCTCTGAATTGAATAAGCTCCAACACTAGCTACCTATGTTCTCGGAAGTACCTGGATCTGCACTGAAGTGTAGAGTGTAGTATGAGTACAACCGACCAAATTTATTCAATAAGAAAACTATCTCTAACTACTACAACTAACAAAAAAAAACTAACATTAATATACATACAACATACAACTATCCCCCACCCAACACTTTAAGTTGTGGCATGCCCCCATGACACACAATTATAAAGCATAAGATAAAGGAAACTTCCCTGAATATCTATTCAGGGTCTGAGTCGAAGTTGGGCTCCATTCCTCTCGCCCGAACTAATGCGCACATACATGCCGACAACTTCTTCTTAGCCTTCTTGGATACACCCCACACTTATCTCTCTAACTCAATGCGGCCTTCTCTTTCGAGCTCTTCACTTACCACTTACCACTTGTAGCTGGATTCTCATTTTTAACCTCCGTTTCTACATCCATCTTGAAAGTCACAGTCTGCTCATCCACTCTAAACATGAGCTTTCTCTCGTTTATATCTAATATTGCTCTACCTGTTGCTAAGAATGGTCTTCCTTGGATGAGGGGTACCTCCTTGTTCTCCTCCATATTTATCACTATAAAATCTATAGGAAATACGAACTTATCCACTCGAACTAAGACATCTTCAACTATCCCCTCAGGTATTAGAGTCGTTTGGTCTGTCAGCTGCAAAGATATTGGTGCCGACCTTATATCTCCGATCTTATTCTCCAATTTCCTGTAAATAGATACAGGCCTTAAATAGGCACCAGAATCACATTAAGACTTATCAAAATTAATAGATCTTAAAGAGTAAGGTATAGTAAAACTCCCTGGGTCTCCACACTTTTGTGGGAGTTTGTTTTGCAAGATTGCACTGCAATGCGCTGTGAGCTTGACCACTGAAGTCTCCTTTATCTACCTCTTCTTTGTTAGGATCTCCTTCAAGAATTTGGCATAAGCTGGCATTTGGGAGAGCACTTCTGTAAATGGTAAGTTTACATTAACCTGTTTCAGCATATTCAGAAATCTCTCAAATTGCTTGTCCATCTTTTCTCTGTATAGCTTTTGGGGAAAAGGTAAAGCAGGCATGTGCTTGCTCTCTTCTTGTTCTTCCCTTCTTGAGTTCTCTTCCTTCTTCTTTTTCTCAGCTCCTTTTTTTGCCTTTTTTCTTCTTATCAACATCAACTTTCAGCTGCTCCCCACTTCCTTTTTCAGGTTCCACACTTTTTTGGATCGGGGTGAGATCTTTCAACACTTGCCCACTTCTCAAGGTCACTGCATTCATCGTTTCTTTGGGATTTATTTCAGTATCAGCTGGGAGAGTACCTGGGACTCTTAGATAATATTGTTGTAATCTTTCCCACTTGTCTCTGCATGTTTCAAAAAGATGTGCCAAGTTCTTTGATGGCTGCTCCATGACCGTCTAGCCTCTCATCTGTCTTGACAGTGAAGTCTTTCATTAGATCTTCTAGACCAGGCCGATTGGACTGTTGAGGCTGAAACTGCTGCCTTTGCTAATTTTGGAAGACTGGAGCTCCGTGTCCATAGGGTCTGGGATTGTTTTGCTGCCATGAATTCGTCGTACCCCTAGATGAACTCCATGAAAAATCGGGGTGTCTTTCACCCATTGCATTAAAGCTATAGTTTCCCACAACATTCACTTCCTCAGTTGAGGCTTGACACTCATGAGAAGGGTGTTCTCTTCCAAATATATCACAAACTGCATGAGGCTCACTTTGTACTGTAGCCAATGTCAACTTCTATATTACTTTAGCGATAGCATAAACCTGCACTTGCACAGATGTAATAGCATCAACTTGGTGAACACCCGTCGATCTTCTTTTTTTAGCACATTAAAGCTACATGTGAATGTGCATGTGACATGTGATGCAACACTATGAAAACCTAAAGTACTCACACTTTCAGAGTACTCAATCTGAGTGCCTCAATTATCGCTCCTCACACTCAGTCACTAAGCATTGTACGGTAGCTACGCTCGCTGCTAGCATGTCAGACTCCGGAGGGGCGAATCCTGTCCAATCACTAAATATAAGCCAATCTGGCCTGATGTGGCGTGCTGCCTGGGACCACATCTCATAATCCGACAAAATTAAAAACATGCGAACACCCATTCAACCACGAGTCCAACACTACCAAAATTACTCAAATTTGATCACAACTCGACCTTCAAATACTCAAATTAAAGCCGATGAAGTTTCTACCATTTTTCTCAACCCAAAACACTAATTAAATGATGAAAATAATAATATATTCATGTATATTAACCAAATCCGAGTTATAATCACTTACCCCAACCAATTCCTTGAACATTCCTCCAAGAATCGCCTCAATTTGAGTTCCCAAAATCAAATTATGAAATATAACTTTAACCCTCGTTTTTAAAACATATATTCTACCCGGGTGCCCTTCTTCGCTATCGCATGAAATGCTTCGGATCGCGAAGCACAAATTTAAAGGCCACCAAAATAACTCTCCGCGAAAGGGGAAATAGACATGCGAACGCCACTCATAGACGCCACAAGCTACGCGATCGCGGAACCTTTCAGGTGATCATGAAGAACAAAGCACGTGGATTCCCCAATTCCTCCTTTTCTCTTCGCGAACACAACTTAACCCACACATTTGCGATTCACTACCTTTCCAAGCTACGTGATCGAAAACACCGTCACGCAATCGCATATCACTAAATCCCCATGTTCCCAAAATACTCTTTGCAGTCGCGATCCTCCTCTCGCGTTCGCATATAAGAAAACCAGCACCAGCAAAAATCAGTAGTCTTCAAGTTCCGAAATGCGCCGAAGAAGGTGTGAATCACACCTGAGGCCCCTGGGACCTCAACCAAACATACCAACAAGTCGTAATATATCATACGAACTCGCTCGAAGAGTCAAATCAAATCAAATCAAACAACACTAAAACCATGAATCACGCATCAATTCAAGCCTAATAAACTTATGAACTTCTAACTTTCAAAACTAATGCCGAAACATACCAAACCAACTCCGATTGACCTCAAATTTTGCACAAAAGTGACAAATCACACAAAGGACCTATTACAACTTCTGGAACAAATTTCTGAGCCTGGTAACCACAAAGTCAACTCTTGGTCAAACTTCTCAACTCTCCAAACATCCATTTTTCCAACTTTCAAAATTTCAAGCCAAAATCATCTACGGACCTCCAAATCAATATTCTGACAAGCTTTTAAGTCCCAAATCACCATACGGAGCTATCAGAACCATCAAAACTCCATTCCGGATTCATTTACACATAAATCAATACCCGGTCAACTCTTTCAACCTAAGCTTCCAACCTTGGGACTATGTATCCCAATTCATTTCGAAAAATACCCGAAACAAAACCAGCCACCTCGGCACGTTATATGACAACAAGTGAGCATAGAATAAGCAATTAATGAGAGAGTAGGACTGTAATACTCACAACAACCGGTCGAGTCGTTATATCCTTCCCCTCTTAAACAAAAGTTCATCCTCGAACGGGTCTAGAATCATACCTGGAGTCTCAAATAGGTGTGGATATATGCTCTGTATCCTTATGCGGTCTCCCAAGTATCCTCCTCGACTGGATGACCTCTCCACTTCACCTTCACCGAAGCTATTTTCTTTGACCTCAACTTTCGAACCTACCGATCCAAAATTGCCACCGGCTCCACATCATAAGTCAAATCACCATCCAACTAAACCGTGCTGAAGTCCAAAGCATGAGACAGATCGCCGACATATTTCAGGATCATGGAAACATGAAACATTGGATGAACAATCGATATACTAGGCGGCAATGCAAGCCTATAATCCATCTCCCCAATCCTATAAAGCACCTCAAACAAGCCAATATACAGAGGATTCAACTTGCCCTTCTTCTCGAACCTCATAACAACCTTCATGAGTGAAACTCTGAGTAATACATTCTCTCCCACCATATAAGAAATGTCGTGAACCTTTCAATCAGCGTAACTCTTTAATCTACATTGCGCTGTGCGAATCTGATACTGAATCAACTTAACCTTGTCCTACGCATCCTGAACCAAGTCAGTACCTAATAGCCAAGTTGAGCCTCACCCGGCTTGAACCAAACCACCGAAGACCGAAAACATATCCAATACAAAGCCTCATATGGAGCCATCCGAATGCTTCATTGGTAGCTGTTGTTGTAGGCAAACTCTACAAGCAGCTGAAACTGATCCCAAGAACTCCCGAAATCCATGACACAAGAGCATATCCTCCAGTATCTGAATAATGCAACTCGGACTGTCCATCCATTTGAGGGTGGAATGTTGTACTCAACTCAGCCCGTGTGCCTAACTCTCACTGCACTACTCTCAAAAACTGCGATGTAAACCGTGTTCCCCAAAATGAAATGATGGATTCTGGCACTCCGTGAAAGCGAACAATCTCGCGGATGTAGATCTCAGCCAACCGCCCTGAAGAATAAGTAATCCCAAATGGAATAAAATGTGTGGACTTGGTCAACCGATCCATAACTACCCAAATAACATCAAACTTCCTCGAAGTACGTGATAGCCCAACTACGAAGTCCATGGTGATACGCTCCCATTTCCACTACAAAATATCAAGCCTCTGAAATAATCCACCCGGTCTCTGATGCTCGTACTTGATATGCTGACAATTTAGGCACCTAGATACAAACCCCACTATATCCTTCTTCATCCTCCTCCACCAGTAGTGCTGTCTCATGTCCTGATACATCATTGCGACACCCGGATGGATGGAATACCGCGAACTGTTGGGCCCTTCAAGAATCAACTCACGTAGCCCATATACATTAGGTACACAATTTTGACCCTACATCTGCAACACCCCATCATCCCCAATAGTAACCTCCTTGACATTACTGTACTGAACTATGTCCTTAAGGACAAGCAAATGGGGGTCATTATACTGACGCTCTATGATGCGATCATATAAAGAAAACCGAGAAACTACACAAGCTAGTATCCGACTGGACTTCAAAGCATCTAACCTAACAAACTGATTGGCCAAGGCCTGAACATCTTATGCAAGTGGTCTCTCACCAATATGAATTAATACAAGGCTACCCATACTCACCGCCTTTTTACTGAAGGCATCAGCCACTACATTGGCCTTCCGAAGATGATACAGAATGGTAATATCATAGTCCTTTAGCAGCTCCAACCATCTCCGCTGCCTTAAATTTAGATCCATTGGTTCGAACAAGTGCTGGAGACTCTAATGATCCGTAAACACCTCACAAGATACATCGTAGAGATAATACCTCCACATCTTCAATGCATGAACGATGACTGCCAACTCCAAATCATGAACAGAGTATTTCTTCTAATGGGGACTTAACTGGCGCGAAGCATAAGCAATCTCACTACCCTTCTGCATCAAGACACACCCAATACAAATTTGAGAAGCATCACAGTACATTGTATAAAAACCCGATGTTGAAGGTAAAACTAGGACTGGAGTTGTAATCAAGGCAGTCTTGAGCTACTCAAAGCTCTCCTCACACTTATCCGACCACTTGAATGGAGTACCCTTCTGGGTTAGCCTGGTCAAAGGTGTTTCAATAGACGAGAAACCCTCCACGAAGCAGCGATAATATCCTTCCAGGCCGAGAAAAATCCAAATATCAGTAGTTGAAAATGGTCTGGGTCAACTCTGAACCACATCTATCTTCTTTGGATCCACCTTAATCCCCTCGGTGGAAACCACATGCACCAAGAACGCCACCAAACTGAGCCAAAACTCACACTTGGAGAACTTGGCATAAAGCTTCTCCTCCCTCAACCTCTGTAATACAATCCTCAAATATTATGCATGCTCCTCCTGGCTATGTGAGTTCACCGGGATATCATCAATAAATACTATGACAAACGAATCAAGATATGGCTAGAATGCATTGTTCATCAGATGCATAAATGTTGCTGGGGCGTTAGTTTGCCCAAAAGACACCACAAGGAACTCATAGTGACTATAGCGGGTCCTGAATGCCATATTCAGAATATCCGAGTGTCAAATCCTCAATTGTTGATACCCATACCTCAAATCAATCTTAGAGAACACCCTCGCTCCTGGAAGATGGTCAAATATATCATCAATGCGCGACAAAGGATACTTGTTCTTCATTATAAGTTTGTTCAACTACCTATAGTCGATGCACATTCGCATAGTACCATGTTTCTTCTTTACAAGTAGAACCGGTGCAACCCAAGGCGACACACTAGGCCTAATGCACCTCTTAGCAAGAAGCTCGTGAAGTTACTCTTTCAATTCCTTCAACTCTGCTGGTGCCATACGATACAGAGGAATAGAATCGGGCTGAGTGCCCGGCACCAAGTCAATACCAAAATCAATATCAATGTCATGTGGCATGCCTGACAAGTCTGCAGGAAACACATACGGAAAGTTTCGCACTAACATAATCAATAGTAATGAGTATCAGCACATAATCAATAGTAGGAGCCTTCAAAGGTGAAATTACCCTACTAGGAACATAATCCAGGGATCCTCTTCACTTCTACCTTAGCACCCCCGACATTTCCAATGTGACGGTCTTAGCGTGACAATCAAGGAGAGAGAGATATGGTGACAACCAGTCCATGCCAAAAATCACATCAAAATTAACCATGGTAAGCAACAAACGATCAACTCTCATTTCATATCCCCTAATAGTCGCCACACAAGACCGATATACACGGTCCACAACAATAGAACCACACAATGGCATAGATACATGAACAAACATAGTTAAAGAATCATGAGGCATATCCAAATAAGGAGCAAAGTATGATGATATATATTAATAAGTTGAACCAAGATCAAATAATAATGAAGCATCCATGCGGCACACTAAAACAATACATGTGATCACAACATCAGAAGCAACTACCTCTAGTCTGGAAGGAAATGCATAGAAACGATCCTGAACACCACCTGACTTACCTCTCCGTCTGCGGCGAACTCGACCCACACGACCTCTGCCCCGAGCTGGCTGGGCGGGTGGTGTAGTAGCTGGTGCAAGAGTCATAGTCTGGCCTCCCTACTGCATTAGACATATGTAGAGGTTTAGACTTTGGAATTAACAAATATAGACGATAGGAATGCAAGAAAGTGAAGTTTCCTAATAGTTTGATAGCCTCTCAAAGATAGATACAGGCATCTCCGTACCAATCCACAAGACTCTTCTAAAGTTGCTCATGAATCGTGAGACCTACACAACCTAGTGCTCTGATACAAATTTATCTCAACCCAACTCCCACCGGAGCCACTACGGCGCCTAACACTATTTGCTAGGCAAGCTAACAGCAACATAATAAGAATGAGTTTGAATAAATATGATTTAATAAATTCAATAGCTGAAATATGCTAAATAACTGATGAAAACAACAACAATACGTCTACAACCATCCCAATGATCTAGTGTCAATAAGTAGATGAGCACTACTTAACATCAAAATACAAGGCCAAAATCTCAATACAACTATCTGAATAACAGAACAACAATAGTAGAAATAATGAAAGAGAACTTCAAGGTCTGTGGACGGCATAACATCTACCTCATAGTCTCCCAAAAGCCGGTAGCAACAGAACTGTCACGACCCCGAATTCCCACCTTAGGATGTCGTGATTCCACCTAGTCTCTAAGACTAGGTAAGCCATCAATACAATGAGAGTTAACAAGATTTGTAACTTAGATATCAAATTAAACTATTAATATATCATAATAAAATCCAAACAATACAACTCTCAAAATTTCCCATAACTTAGTGGCACCGAGTCATAAGCTCTACAGTGGCACTGAGGTCTGCGAGCATCAAGCAGGTGTGCCTTGAAGTCTCTAAAATAGCTAGTTTTTCACTGGCATCCGGCACGAGCGAATGTACCTGGATCTGCACAAACATGTGTAGAAGCGTAGCATGAGTACACCATAATGGTAACTTGTAAGTATCAAGACTAACCTGTGATAATCACAAATCACGGGTCCCAAGTCACGAATCATAATCATATGGCATCTCGTGCCTACTTTGTCAATCACAACTGCACATACAATTCACGCACTACATAGACAACACACGCCAATACAATTAATAATAACCTCATAATTGCACGGATAACTCACGTGCCAACAGTAATAATATCTTATATTTGCACGGACAATTGATGTGCCCACTGTCCAGTCCTCACACAGAAAGCAGATATACAAGAATACACGTACATGATCAATTAATAGAGACAAGTAAGATTAGATACACCGAATAGCATATTGGAAACAAAACAACAAAAGCCCTTAATATGCATGACTCACGCAAGATAGTCACACTACCACACAAATATTATAAATGACAATGCCCCTATGCCATCACAAGTCATCCCCGACATAGCCTCCCTTGTCTCGTCGCGTGTGCAACAATAAAGCAATCGCCCGCCTTGTCTCGCCACACACATATAATAATTATCCCACACTGTCTCTCCATATGCGCAAACCCAACATATATAGCCCATCTTGTTATGCCGCATGTGCAAACATCACTAATAACAATAGCACGGACAACTCAAGTGCAAAAACCACGACAAATCTTCTGAACAATCCCACATGTGCCAAAAAAACATAACAACACAATATAACAACTCGCACCACATGTGCCCATATGCCACAACATTCCCTTAACAACAATCACAATACCACAACCACACATAGCCCA